>JADGIP010000603.1:0-14055 GCA_016618355.2 Astraeus odoratus | reverse complement strand
GGGGTAGCATACATCCATTCTAGCTTTTCTGTTCTTTTTTTGCCTGTTTGTTCTTCTTGGAGACGCTGGAGTTCCTGCAACTGCCGTTCCTCTTCCTTCTCCTTGCGTAGTTGATCGAGTTTCTTCTTCTCTTCGAGCTAGACACGTTGAACGAAGAAATAAGCACACGTGCATGCAAGGAATGTGACATGTACGCACCGCTTTCTTCTCCTCGAGCCAGACCCGCTCCTGATTCTTCAGCAGAAGCGGGTGCCAGGACTTTTTCATGTTCAAGTCTCCACCACCCATCTTGATCGACTATCAGTGGTCCGGGGAAGAATGTTTCGGTTGGCTACGAAGAGCGAGATGGTGGTCGACAGCGTCGATGATGATAATATGGACGGTTGGTGTCTGCTTACACAGTGCATTGTTTGTCGTTGTTTGGTCGCACGCGCTGTGGTTGGCTCCAAATTCCCCCAAGGCACAGGAGCCCTGTAACATGGCCGCCACAGTGCCATAGTCGTCCACCGTGTACGTACCTCCTCGTCCGCTTATACCTCAGACGAGACTTTAGCCATGCCTGAACCATCAAATGCGAGCGATGTCGAAGAGACCGAACCTCTCAATAGTGAACCCTCGCAGCCCACGTCAGTGGTTTACTCTCATACAACGGGCGCGCGGTTAACCATGTCGGTTTACACTTTCACACTAGCAGGCATACGCGTTCCATGTACGCACTCACCCGCCGGGAGATGGCCCGCGGAATTGCGAACCGATTCGTTCACTCGCGCACTTACATCCTTCTGTACCTCATCATGGCCGCCTTGTCCGTCACCACCGTCGTGCTCAGTCTCCAGGACGGATGTCCCGGACTTCCATTCTATGTACTGGAAGTCATAATTAATACCTCCATGATACTCGAGGTTAGCGTGCGCTTCGTTGCGTTCGGAAGGGTGAGTCCCCTTGCTCCCTATCGCAGTTGCCTAGGCTCCTGATTGTCTTCCGCCCTCTTCGTAGCAATTCTGGAGATCGCCGTTCAACGTGTTCGACCTAATACTTACCATGTTCTGTGCCACGACGCTATTAGTTTTAGCATTTGCTGGCTGCGGAACGACGAGCAAGGAGGAAGAGTTGCTGGATACGTTGTTGCTGATTGCGCGTAACGTGTTGCAATTCGGGCGTTTGGCGTCCGTCATGAGACAGTGCGCATCAAGTCGTCGCTTTTACTTACGAGGACATGTTAACGACTGTGTGCACAGATCTGGCCAGTCTATATTTTCGCGACCGAAGCCCATCGATATTACGACCGTGAGAAGAGCAGGGTATACGGACCTCGATTTAGACTTGGAGGATGAGGACGAAGATGCAGAACTGGGTAGGCCGCTGGTCCAAGATTCGCCACTGTTTGATGCTCAAGGAGAGGAGGAACGGCGGGCGAGGATGACGAGTATGCCTCGTGCTGCTCAGGGGATTCTCGATCGTGACACAGAGGATGTTTGGGCTGAGATAGGCTGAATTCGATTTCTGATAGACAATTGCTACCGTGGGGTCTGTGACAAGCGACGCATCTGGATCGTTGCAACGCGTATCATGGTGGGTATCATGTATCATGTATTGGTTGCAGTCCCAATGGGAAGCTCAAGGAAGCTCCGAAAGCTGCTGTTTGTACATACTACTAATAGGTGTGTGCATATATATACATGGGATCATAAACGATCATCCACATATTGGACATCAAGGTCGTTTTGGATGTTCCGTAAGATTGATTGCCGCACTGTAACCAAGTATCGGTACAGGTGACCTGGAGTCATTCATAACATATATAACCACTTGGCCATAAGAGTTAAACTCGCACATATTCGCGATGATGTGGGTCAGATTGCCGAGGAAGATGGAACTCCGAGGTGTTAATGTTGTGTTGGGCATTTGGTCGCTTGCACGTACGACGGTGCTGACAGGACACGTCCGGCGGCCGCGCGCCGCTTACATACGGACACACCGGGAGAGCAGCCTGCTCCCCGAGCTGCCGTTCAGCCCTTCAGGGTGGCCATCGACGTGACAGAGGGGAAGGGGGGCTGACTATGACTAAGCCATGCAAAGAAGCAATGTGATTGTGTAATATCGGGCAAACGCTGAGCATATATTATTTCGGATGCGCTGTTGGTAGAGACCCACTTCGCTCTGTTGCCAATCAGACAGCATAGTGACGTCCAGCTGTTCATCGTCGGACACGTTGTCCATCGGTTGCTATATCCTTTATTTTCTTGGCCGCATGCCTGTTATAGAGCGAGCTGCGGCGGCAGACAGCGTGATACCGTATGGTGTCACCACAGGGGCGATACATTGTGCCTGGGGTCAGTTGAACACAGGTGACGTAGCACCTTGAATGCAGAAGTAAACGGCAGCCACAGGCTTCAAGGCGCAGGAACCGGGCATCTGTGACGGAGGGCAGGGCGACCAAGAGACACATGTTAAAAATTGGGGGGACACGGGCCCACGTACGCTACCATGGCAAGCGCTATCCGATGTACAACAGTTTATGATCTGCCCCGCGTGATGCCTCTTTTTGCGGTACAAGGGAGTTACATGCAGGTACATACGTGAGGAACACCAGTGATCAGCCTTGGGCCAGCTGTAACGTGAGATGCCAAAGTAGGATCGGTCGATTATGATATTATGAGGATGGCATTTCGTATTATTTTTTTTTACTCTCTCGAGAGGATCCGGTGTGATGGTCAAAGTTTGACGGAAGACGTAAAAGCGAAAAGTGACTGTGCGACCGCCGGGAATACACTCGCCCGGAAAATCAGCCCGTCCGAAACCATTTTGCAGCCTTGCCTTTCGCCATTTTTTTCCTTTCCCTCTCTCCTGTTCCTTCCACTTGCAGCCTACATTGTCACTGCACTGCCCATGTCTCTGACCAGATAATTTTATAAAACCGCCCTTTTTGCCGATTACCTTTTCTCAGCTGACACATATCTTGCATCAACTGCCTACGATTCCACTCACATCAGACGCTCCTTGCCGTATCAACGGGCTGGCCTTTCCCTCTCAACATACGCATCGTGATTGTTTGATCTCTTGTCCACTGTCCGCCCATTCTAACCCGATCTTTATATTTGCCTCACAGGGGCCTCATATCTATCGTCGGCCCCATGTCTTCTGCTCGACAATGGTTCGCAAAGCGCGTTCAATCTGGTCCGAAGGCTTCCAAAGATCTCCCATGTCCAGTTCCAGAGAAAATGTCTCTTCGCGCGGGCGACGGAAAATCTACTGGATCATTTAAATTCAATACCTTAGCTGCAGTCATGGGTAGGAAGTCCAAAAAACTACATCGTCCCATTACCATGCAGGAAAATGTCCCTGTCCCCCGTCCTGGTCACCGTAATCCCTCTAGGCATCCGAACAGACCTCCCTCCAACTCCGTTTCTTCTACCGTTCTCTCAGGCGATGACCCTATCGAGCCTCGTACTCCCTCTGATGACCCAAAAGACCGCCACTCCTTTCCCATTTCAGTTCTGACCATGTCAGACTCAGATCCTTTCCGTCCAAATGGAATCCCAGTACCTAATGGTGTTGGCGATCCTGGTGCTATCTCCCTCCGTCCCTCCGTGGCAGATGTCTTGCCGAAGGAGCTTGAACCTGCACTCCCTTCCAGGCCCACTTCTTTCGCTCCCACTCTTACCTATTCCCGTCGACCAAGCGACCCTCAATCTCCTATCTCGCCAAAGTCGCCGTCTTCCCTAGAAGGACGGAATATCTCGGCGAGGTACTCGCACCCCTGTTTACTTGTTGCTCACACGCTTACCTTACTTAAGGACACTCCCTGAGAGCCAGGGTTCTGGTAATCCCTTCCCATCAGAAGAATGCTCTTTTGGCCGCGCTCAGAACGCTGTCCAAAGGCCTGTACTGGCTAGCTGTGGCTCTTCTGTCACTCTGACAGATAAGAATCCCTCCGAGACCCTGTCACACTCGCGTCCAAGGGGCTGCACAGAGTCCACGTCTCATGGTACACCCGGTCTTCCGCAAATGCAACGTAACGAGTCCTCATCCGAGGGTGAACCATCGTCAATTTCGGTCCACCGTCGTCCGTCTACGCATCGCAAGATCTCAGCTTTGCGGCTCGCGACGGAACCTCCTTGCGCACCTCCCCCTCACGCTCTTCCTGCTGTTCCTGTGCCGTGTGAATCGGATGTAGACGATGATTCTCAGACATCCCCGTCTGGATCTGGATCGCCATCCAGCATATCATTCGCTTCTTCTGCCTCGCCTGTACCCGATTCGTACAGCAACGAATACCTTGATCCACCATATTTGACGCTAAGGGGGAGACCAGTCATCACAGACAATGAGTCGGTAGCTTCTAGGAAGCCCACTCCAGGGGATATTTCGCATAGTCCACTTGCGGAAATATTTGCACATGTACGGGTTTCGGCATCCACCTGTCCACCGTCGTTGCCAGAAGGGCACTCCCTAAAAAAGTCTGTTTCCCATTCTACTTTACAGAGGTGTATGGTTGGCACGTGGCTCCCTTCTTCCTCTTCTTCGGGTGATCCCAACTCCGTGGAAAAGGAGCCCCGGAAACAGCGCTCTTTCCATCGGTCTCGGCATCAGACTCCCCCGGCGGTCCCGCTGCTTCGCCATACTAATTCCTGTACGCCTTCCCCGTCAAACCCCTTGCCAGAATCGCCCAACGCACGACGAGGTGCCCCAAGTAGTCCTCCCATTACTGTGAGGAAACGCTTGTTTTCGGGATCCAGTCAGCGGAGACCGTCGACTGGAGCGACCGAAGATGATCTGCGTTCTGTATTTAGCCTCCCCACGGAGGTGGAGCGGAACCAGGGTTCCATATCCCTTCATACGGCTTCATTAAACGAAGATAGCGAATCGGAACCGCTACCCAACACGTCTCCAACATCTCCTATAGAATACGCGCAACAGATCTTGTCGCCCGCCGAGATGTTTGCTGTCGAAGCCAAAGTGCAGAGCGAATTCGAGAACAAGTATGGTGGGATGATACGGAACCAACAACCGACGTCGCCGTCAGCATTAACACCACCGCTCGGGTCTTCGTATATCAAGGAAGGATTTAACACCGCTCCATCAGCGTTCCCCCGTTTCGGTACCCATGGTTTCCCTCCCACGTCGCAAAATCTCCCGGTGCCGCAGTCATATGTCCGGCCATCTACCGCGCGGGATTCCTCGTCGTTACTATCGTTACAATCGGGTCCATCTGTCGGTGGGTTACCGCTTCCACCTTCCCGCTCACGCATCCGTCCACACACCGCCGAGCCGCCGTATAATAGGTTGCCCAATATCAACAGCTTGGAAGGTGCACGGATGAGTCATGTACCTTTCGTCCCCCTTTCTCCGCCACCTCGTAGGACGTCAATTCGCACTGTCGTCAGCGTGGAAAGTACACAGAAGTCCATGATCCGTAAACCTTCGTTCCTGGACATCACAGATGAAACACCCTCGATGGAGGACAGCTTCCTCGATCTCGGGAACGGGAAAGCATCATTAGACATCCTCCAAGTCGACGAGTACGACGACGACGACGACTTGGTGATTTATGCCCAGTGACAGACGTATGGTCTGCCTGTACACTCTACACGACTGCACTCTTTTTAAACCCTCTTTATTGTTTCCATTATTTACGATAGCCTGTCCCCACCGTACTTTAGTCGCATGTGGCTCTAGTTGTGCCTTTTTTTCCAGCCTCTGTTTTAGTAGTTTATACACACCTGTTCTACTGGTAGTGAACTTATTCCCTTGCTCCTATTACTCCCTTATGATCTCCACACTTGGGATCTCGTTACTGTAGACTTGCATGTCCACGGAAGATAAACATCAATAAATTGGTGTCAGCTCAACTCGACCGTACGGAATTAGTGTGGTCCGATCAGGACACCGTTGTGATCGAAGGGCTTCCCAGAATCAATAAAGGTCTCATATCCTTATGCCCATGAGCTGGCCTTTTGATATCGGAATAAATGTTTACACGTAGATTAATCGTTAAGAAACAACTAAAGAGTGTAGTAATCCAAAGAAAGCATACGCAGTACTGGAATTCCCTAGTGTTAGTCCGTCTCGTCGGTATGATACCCAGCGCGTCTCATAGCACCCAAACGATGTCTAGCGGCACCAAGTTCTTTTTCAAGCCTCAAGATCTCCACCTGCTGTTCCATCTCCCGTCTCTTGAACTCAAGCACAGCCATGTTCTTGTAGTCGACCTCATCCTCGGTCGCTTGTTTGGCCGAGACAGCTTTCACCTGCTTCACTAGCGCCTTGCACGCTTCTGTGACGGCCTTCGCAGCAAGCTCAAGCCGCTCCTGCGTCTTCGACATCAGATTCGCCTTGACGCGAGACGCGGCAACAAGCTGTGCGGTCGCTGCAGCGACCTCATTAGAAGCAACAATAAGCTGCTCCAGCGAGTGCGTGCCAGACAGTACGCCGTCGGCACTCTCGATAAGGAGATTGGTGGCGAATGCAACAGCTTTGGCAGCAGAGATAAGACCCTCCGTCCATCTGTTGTTCCTCTTGTAGAACTGCTGGACCGAACTAGATCCCTTTCCTTGTGCAACAATTTCTTGTTGAGACTCCGTCGCGGCCTGGATCAGACGGGCAATGGCACTCGTGATCGCCATTGCTGCCGACAGGATGGAGTCGTGTACCTGTAGGTCGATTGCGCTGAACCGCGAGGAATCGCGAGGACGGGACATGAGCTCTTGCAGTCGTTGAGTGGCAGATTCAATCGCCTGAGCTGCGTTCAACATTTCCTGTTCAACGATATCTCCAATGTCGCCGTTGGCCTTGGCAAGTGATTTGGCTCCCTTGGGCACCATGGTATCCACCACTTCAGAAAGGCGCGTGAGCGCAGTCCTCGTCTCGCTGTTGTTTCGCATGGAAACTTCCTTGCGTTGGGTAGGTTGGAGAAGATCGAGCTTGTACGACTGCAGGTTGAGGAAGAACCTGAGACCAACGTCTCCTGCGGTTTTGGCTACAGCAATGATCTTGTCTGAGGCGTCATCGTCATTAGCAAGGCGAGTAATTCCCTTGGTGTTTACAAGCACGTCAGACAAGACTTGTGCAAACTCATTGGCGCCCTTGATAACATCAACGTAGTCCCCACCGACATCGCCCGAGAGGTGGAGGTTGAAGATGGTGGCAAAGTCAGTCGCTGTATTGATGGCCTTTTCTATCATCGACAACGTATACTCGGGCGTCGAATTGATATTGCCTGCTTGGGTGGGGGACTCCAGCTCATAGATCGCTTCGTCGACCTTCTGCACGCAGGCCTGCAAAATCGAATCTGGAATTGGTTTAGGTTAGCACCAGCATTTCGACATGATCACTGGAGTACACACCAATGATCTGGTTGAGTTTTTTGCGGTTGTCCAGAATGAGCGTATCGATCTGAGCGTTGGTTGTCTCCTCGCTGAGACCCTGGTTCTAAGAAAGTATCAGTAACAAAGGCTTGCCCTTCTGGTATGGAAGTCCCACTTGTTGTGCCTCCGATAACTGTTGGATAGTGCTATCCATACCCTCTTGGAGAATCATAATCTCTTGATCCTTCTCCTCTCGAAGACGCTCCATATCGAGCTGGGCATTATTCACCTTGACTAGCAAGTCATCCATTTGAACCTGTTTTGCCTAAGGACATAATTAGTCTCACTTCTGTAGCGGTAGTGTATAGCCAACCCTCAAGGTGTCTTCGAGTTCATTGATTTGTCGATTATACTTGCCCAATACATTCGACACTTCTGAACTCTTTGAGCGCATAGCATCGTCTGCACGTTCGTTCGCAAAGTTGATCTCGCGACGAAGGCGATCTATTTCATCTTTGTGGGATGCTTTTTGGCGGTCGACATCGAAACGAGCCTTGTCGCGCTCACGAATCATGTCGGCAAGCTCCAGGTTCTTCGTCTTTAAATCACGTTCCATGCGCTCCATACGGTCGACAGCTTCTTGAGCGGAGTTGGCTTTGAGTTGCATCTGCTTGAATTTCGACAGTACATCCAGATGTTCTGTCCGCAGCTGGCTATACAATTTGGCTAGAGCTTCGTACTTGTTGCGCCATAATGTCACCTGGTCTTGAAGCTGTTTAATCAGGTCATCTTTCGAAGCCATCTGTGCATTGATGTTTGCCGTAATACCACTAAGCTCGTTCTCGAGCGCTTTCACACGCTACACCAAACCAATTGGTTCGATCCAAATGAACGAAAGTGGAGGAGCTTACCCGATCATACTGTTCTAGTAGCAGCTGATCCCTCTCGTATTGACCCCTCATGGTCAATAATTCCCGCTGGTAGTCCGATACTTGCTGGGCAGCTTGGTTGTTTAGTTGCATCATCTGCTGCTGCATGAGTTGCTCCTGCGCCAGGCGTTCCCTCTCTTGCTGTTCGCGCTGCCGTTGCTCGAACTCGCGCTGTTGTTGAGCTTCAAGTTCTTGCCGTTGTCGTTCCTCGGCTTCGCGTTGAGCTTTCAGAGCCGCCTGTTGATCCTCATATTCCTTCAGCATCCGTGCCTGCTCGTTCACAGCTGCTGCATCGGGGGAGGGTGCAGCGGGTGGAGGCCGCGCAGGTAGGTCTGGAGCACTGCCACCATCGATGAGGTTGGGTGGTTCCTGCAAATAGATATATGATTGATGCGAGGAACAATCGTCGTGGTGCAAACCTGGCCAAGCTTCGGAACGTTGATGAGACTGGTCAAGAACTTGAGATTAGAACACTCGTAGTAGAATTTGCGCAGATTATAGTGCTGTGCGTTGAACCGTTCGTGAAGAGGCTCAAGGGCTTCGTGGTCATTTGTTCCTAATAATGCTATCAGCACCACGGTCATCAAATGACTCGTGAACACTCACTTCGATACAAGGCTCGCAACATGCTCGTGATAAACCTGTAGATACCCCAACTCTCCTTTACCAACGGCACCAGAGACGAAATGCGACATTCGTTATTGGTCGAGTTTCTGAAATGTGCAAAGACCATCCGCTGGAAAGACTCAATCTGATCTTGTAAACCCATGAGCTCGGAGATGGTCTCGTATCTGGGAAGAATTCAGGTTTAGTGATCGGTATCTCGTGAAACGCTCGTACCCTTCATTAGGGTCGTGGATCCCCTTCAACGAAATATATTCTTCATACTCAAACAAACCATTGAACTCGGGTCGGAACCTGTGGAACCGAAGCTTGGCCAGGATGAATTGCACATACGTCCTTATCAGAGGGCCGTAACCTAGCACAAGTCTGAGTAATCCAAAGGGACAGCTAGGTAAAGACACAGACCCCGTTGGCCGTCAGTGCTGACTGTACGCGAGCACGTCTCGAGCCATCCTGTCTGACCATGGGCCTCTTTGATGGTCTGCATGTTGGAACTCAGCCTCGATATCACTACCCTTCTAAATACGCCGGACGCACAACTGGATGGCCTTCTTGGAGGACTTTGTGAACAGTAATGAGCGCCTTGAAGGTCTGGACCTCGTCAGACAATATAGGTTGCACCCGAAGTCCACTCCAGAAGGAGATCGAACTGTGATAGTCCCATGTATAGACGATACATTCTACGAGGTATTGAAGATATTGTATGTGGGGAGGATGGGAAGCTAAGGAACGCACTTCGGACGTGTTTCTGCTTCGGAGCCGTCTCGTCAGAACTGGTTGCCTTCTTGATATTGATGACTAGCTCCTGCTCTGCCTTGTCCTTGTCCACGGGACGAGTGGGGTAATGGACCTCCTCCGAATCAATGTCAAAACCATTAGGGCGGCGTCTCATGGACCTGATACAGTATGGTCAACCGGCATGATTATCATCTAGCACAAAGCACTACTTGCATGGCTTCCAGAGAGAACAAGCAGCGGTAAGAAGTGGTGCTTGTAGCGAGGATGAAAGAACAAAACTCAGGCTAACTGCGCCTGCAGTACCATACTGGATTGTCCTCTCGTGGGAATTCCTACACAACCACCATGGAATGCCAGTCAAATGCTGGCTGTGGACCTCCATGTTCTCCATTCTCAGGACCGCATCGCTCCGGAGTAGACCATTGCAGAGGTCAAGTACCGGTATCCGCAGTCGTGGATTTGTCCATACCGAAGAGACTGCAAGCTCATCCGCTTATACGGCACGAAAAGATGCATGGTACAGCCCTGCCGTCCTACTCCTCGGTTTCATTCCTGTCTTTACATTTGGCCTTGGGACCTGGCAACTACAGCGCTTGCAGTGGAAAGTAAATCTTATTGACGAGTTGGAAGAAAAACTCCAACGCGAGCCTATTCTTCTTCCGCGGAGGATAAAGTGCGTTGATGGTCTCCTGGACGGCCTGGTTCTAAACACCAGTAACCGCCAGTGTCTCTGTAATTCCCGAATTCGTCTACCGCCGAGTGCTACTCCGTGGCAGGTGGGACCACGAGCATGCTATGCTACTTGGTCCTCGCGTTCGGGGTGGTGTGCATGGTTACCACGTGATCACACCATTAGTTAGGTCCGAGGGGTCTACCGTACTAGTCGACCGGGGTTTCGTACCTAAAGACTTCTTGGACAATTATAATCGCGACGACGGTGAAGTTGAAGTCCAAGGCATGCTGAGGACATCCCATACCAGGAATACGTTTACACCGGATAACCAGCCCGCCGAGGGCAAATGGTTCTGGGCTGATGTTGATGCTATGACACAATATGCCGGCGGAGATGCTGCTGGTGTACAACCGGTTTTCATCGAACAGATATTTGGTCAGCTGTCCACCATACACAAATAAGTACAGGTAGATTGATGTGTTGCAGGTGGTCACGAAGGGGAAGCAACCTCAAATCTAAGCAAGGGGATACCCGTTGGCCGTGCAGCTACGGTAGATGTGCGGAATGCACACTTATCCTACGTGATTACATGGTTGGTTCGTTTCTATGACATATACATTTGGCCTCATTTCCGGTGTGAAGGTACTCTTTATCGGTGTTTACTACCGCCATGCTTGGTCGCCTCATAATAAAACGAAAGGCTCAAATGCGCGCACGGCCCCTGCCTAGGTAGCCGGTTGTTAGTTCCTAGCGTTCACATCACCGAGTAACCTTGATGTGAAGTAGAAATAGGAATACCCCTCCATGCTGTTTGTTATCCGTGTTCGTGGTGAGCAAGTAGTTTATCGCTATGTTTTTGATCGCAAGGATCAGGTATTTTGTAGAGTTCAATGGTTCCGTTTTACTCGGGCCTCAGCTTAGCTAGATTCTGTCATGCCAGCACATGTTATTTGTTGTGGTGGAGCAGCGCAGGCCAGTAGTAACATGTGGATTTACAAAGGAAACCCTGCCGGTTGGCGACTCGGGACACCCACCTACGACATCGTAGTTCGTTATCGAGTAGCGATGGACGTGTGTCCCAAGGAAGTTGAATTCGACCTTGTTCTCAGGCCATTGTTTATTTTATTTTATTTTCTGGATAGCGAATGGCGGATAAGTAGTGTTACTTCTATTCATAACCTATGTGAGCAGAAATCATTACATAAGCACTTTCCCTGCATCGAGGTTCCTTTTGTGCTATGCTTGTAAAAATACGGTCAGCTTTAACGCCAGTCTGCCCATTTCTCTTCTCCATCTACGGCACCGTGGATAACGTCCTCAGCCTGTTCCAAGAAACGCGAATTGTAGAGGCAAAATAAAGAAATGCTCAGCTTTCGGAATACCTCTGCGTCAGTACGCAGATCCAGCGAATCAAACTTACTGAACGCGTGGACGTTCAGAAGTAGTTCACGGATTACATCCCTGAACGGAGGCAACTCATCGTCCTTGTATACCGCACGGCGATAGCCTGCGAAGGATGGAAATTCTTTCCTTAAGCTTCCTGATGGCTCGTAATTCGACAGTAATAAGTCCTTGAACTGGAAGATAGTATCGATGATTCATGAAGCCTGGTGACACATCGCACGATGTATTTGTGACAACGAGACCAGACAAGAGGATACAGGACCTGAACGATAGGCGAAGGGTAGCAAAGAGCTCGCCCGCATATCCTACGTCCTCGGTGGGGTTTCCGTTCTTTGCAAGGACGACAGTCATGCCGCCACTAGTGTCAAGTGCAGTGGCGTAACGTTCCCCGAGCTCTCCAGTTAGCAATACGGCTATGAGAGCGCTTAGAATGCAGATGAGACGCTCTGAAGGGTAGTCAAAACCGGAGTACGTTTCATCCCTCACTAATATTCTGAGTGCTAGGAGCTGGGAGGAGAGTTTCTGCTAGTCGACGGGCATTACTGGGTCATCGGCCAGTGATTGGCGTTGAACGTTCAAGTGTGGTGCAGAGGGGTACGGAACAGTCTCCCCTAGGCAGACCCTAGTATACAAGGAAGTCAGACGTTCCTTCTACACTAGTGGTACGAGATGAATTTCACAAAAATTTACTGATATGAAGCAACGTTGTAGGACCAGATTACACTTGTTTGCGAGCAACGTACCACAGGCTCCACTCTATTTCGACATCCCCTGCTGTTTCTCCCAACGAAACGCTGATGGAGCCGTTGGCGCAGAGCGTGCACTCCGGTCCTCCTTCCAGTGCTAGATCGCGAAGCAGCACGAAAATGGGCGACGACGGAACATGTCTCACTTCGTTCAACCTTTTCGCTAAAGAGGACGAGAATGAAGACTCTTCATATGCACTTGTCACTTCGCTCTCCTCTCGCATGAAGAATAGCCTCGCCGTGCCCTTAACCTCATCCTTACCTGTTCCAACACCGAACGGCCAACCCCCCGTTGCCAATGGTACAATCCAGAGACGACCCTCTTCCGTCGCATTGCCAAATACATAACCAAGCCCGTCATCCCGCCGCTCTGCAGAACAATGCCCGACCTCCCTCAAAGTCGTCTCCACCAATCCTCCCCCTCCTCTCGTATTTCTCACGCCTGTCGTAGTCGAAGCACCCTCGTTTGGTCCATATTTTGAGCGTTCGTCCTCTCTGAGTGGTCAACACACCCCTGTATATGAAGGAGCCGATGGAACCACATTTGGGTCAGCTACTCCCGGCTTTCCCATCCCGGATGGTGCCCGTAGCATACGTACTTCAGCATCCCTGAATAGGTCCGCGTTTGTCTCAAAGGCGATTTGAAGGATCCGTGGGGAAGGTGGGGAAAAGCTAGGCTCGCAGACTTATTCATGTTCACGACCATATCACTTTACATAGGCTTATCACGAGATTACTGGATGGATGACGAGAACGCTAAAGAGTGCTATGATTGCAAGAGCGTATTCACCACGTGGCGCCGTAAGCACCATTGTCGTATATGTGGCATGTATTAGCCTATTAGAGCAGACGACAGTCGCTGACTTGTATCGTCTACTATGTCACTCTTTCCGGCTCACCAGTTTGGTGCCGATGCATTTACACTCGGGTTAGGTCTTCACCCCCAATGACCATTTGCTGCATCACAGCTATTCGGGAAATCGGATGAGCCGCTCAATCTGTATTCCAGCGCAGAGACTAAGAGGTCACACTCGAGTTCCGAGCACGTTACACATAGTACTGGGCCCGTCCGAGATAAACACTGTTCCGTTCCGCAGAAATTTTACCGAAGATGAGAAGGATCCTACCGCCCTCGTGCTCAAACATAAGGAGAATGAAACCACACGTTACCTTCGACCTCTGTCAAAAATTCCTATCGATCTCCCCATCACTGCTGAACGGGCGGGTGTGAGCACAATCCAATTCGCTCTCCAGGCCATGTTGGCGCCTCGACAGCACCGGGGCTTAAGATCGAGGTTCAACAGCTTCGGGGACTTCGATGTTGCGACACCGTTCATCCGAAGCAGGGTACCGAGTCGGTTGGAGAGCATCACGGCGATGAAGGGCTAGCGAACAAGGAGGAATTCTACTGCGTATGTTCCATCTATCATATTTCCTGCAAATTTCTTATGTTCATGAATATAGTTACGCTCAGGAACTCAACTTGGTATCGATGTACCATCTACGGATAATGTTACGACAAATGTTGACTACTGGGAAAATATCCAATTTCAAAGAATGGGAAGAAATCCTTTTCAAACTAGCCCTTCGCATAGCCGGCGAGCTCACCTTCACTGCGCTTCCCTATCATCAAG
>JADGIP010000602.1:0-14123 GCA_016618355.2 Astraeus odoratus | reverse complement strand
TTTTTTTTTTGTATGCCCGGTACGTTATAACTTCTTCTCTAGCGAAGAGCATCGAGGACACTCGTAAATCACTGCCTATATATACCTATCGCGAACAACTATTGGCAGCTATCAAAGAACACCAAGTCCTCATCGTTGTAGCTGAGACTGGCTCCGGAAAAACCACCCAACTTCCTCAGTATCTTCATGAAGCAGGTTACACTGCTGGTGGCATGAGGGTCGGTTGTACACAACCAAGACGGGTGGCGGCTATGTCTGTCGCGGCACGTGTAGCAGAGGAAATGGGAACCAAGGTCGGTTACGAGGTTGGGTATTCGATCCGCTTCGAGGACTGCACTAGCGACAGGACAGTTCTCAAGTACATGACGGACGGAATGTTGCTAAGAGAATTCTTGACGGAACCCGACCTTGCGTCATATTCTGCACTGATCATCGACGAAGCCCACGAACGAACACTTAGTACGGATATTTTGTTTGCCCTCGTTAAGGTGTGTCACCTATCGCAATCGCTGTTACTTTGCGGGCTTATGGTAACATGGTAGGATATTGCCAGGTTTCGACCAGAGCTAAGACTTCTTATTTCGAGTGCTACGATGGATGCAGAGAAGTTCAGTGAATATTTTGACAATGCACCTGTGTTCTACGGTCAGTACCTCTTACTCCCCAAGTATCGTAGTTAGTAATTTGCTACTGCACAGTTCCTGGTCGACGGTATCCTGTTGACATCCACTACACTCCCCAACCAGAAGCCAATTACCTCCATGCTGCTATAACCACTGTATTTCAGATACATACTACCCAGCCCAAAGGGGACATCCTCGTCTTTCTCACTGTAATACATCTTCCTCTCCATGCCTGTATGCTCTCCTACTAATACTCTTCGTCAGGGTCAAGATGAGATTGAAGCCGCTCATGAGAGTCTCCAAGAAACTGCTCGCGCCCTTGGAAACAAAATTGCGGAGCTCATCATCTGTCCGATCTACGCTAATTTACCCTCAGACATGCAGGCTAAAATTTTCGAACCGACGCCCCCGGGTGCACGCAAAGTAGTTCTAGCAACAAACATCGCAGAGACAAGTATTACCATTGATGGTGTGGTGTTCGTAATCGATCCAGGTTTCGTGAAGCAGAATGCTTATAATCCGAGAACGGGAATGAGTTCACTAGTGGTTGTTCCGGTAAGCCATAGTCCCTCCAGGTTGCTGCTTGACATCTGACGGACTCTTCTACAGTGCTCTCGAGCCTCGGCGAATCAAAGAGCTGGTCGTGCGGGACGCGTAGGACCCGGTAAAGCTTTCCGGCTCTATACAAAGTGGGCATATGCGAACGAACTGGAAGAGAACACCGTCCCAGAAATTCAGCGTACCAATCTCGGTATGACTGTGCTGGTGCTGAAGTCGCTGGGGATCAACAATTTCATGGAGTTCGAGTTTATGGACCCTCCGCCCGGGGAAACGCTGATCCGCGCACTCGAACTCCTGTATGCGCTAGGAGCACTGAATGACCGAGGAGAGCTGACCAAACTCGGTCGGAGAATGGCTGAATTCCCGGTTGATCCCATGCTCAGTAAAGCCATTATCGAAAGCGAGAAATACGTGTGCACAGATGAGGCATGTGTTATTTATACACCGTATTGCATCAGGCTGACATGTTCCATCGACGTAGGTCCTCACCATCATCGCAATGCTTTCGGAGTCCTCTTCCTTGTTTTATCGACCGAAGGACAAGAAACTACATGCCGACCAGGCTCGACAAAATTTCGTTCGCGCAGGTGGTGATCACTTCACGTTGCTGAATGTCTGGGAACAATGGGCGGATACCAACTATTCGCAGCAGTTCTGCTACGAACAGTTCCTCCAGTATAAGAGCCTGAACCGTGCACGCGATATCCGGGATCAGCTTGCGGGCCTGTGTGAACGCGTAGAAATCATCGTAAAAAGTAACCCGAACTCGAATGACATCACGCCGATACAGAAGGCGATCACCGCGGGCTATTTCTACAACACGGTAAGCAATTTCTGTTGAGATAGCAATGCTCGGAAGTGTTCACAACTTGGTCGTTTAGGCTGTGTTGCAGAAAAGTGGTGACTCGTATAGAACTCTTAAGACCAACCAAACAGTGCATATCCATCCATCGTCGAGTTTGTTCCAGCATCAGCCCCCTGTGAGAGCAGTTCTGTACTATGAGTTGGTAATGACATCCAAGTCGTATATGAGGTTCGTTGTAGAGTTTTGCAGGTCGACGACTAATTGAATTATGCTTGCAGACAAATAATGGAAATTAAACCAGCTTGGTTGATGGAAGGTAAAGTCTCCTGCTCCCATGTAGGTCTTTGGCGTACATGCTAACGACGCCGTCTCAGTTGCCCCACACTACTTCAAAGCCGCAGACCTCGAACAGCTGGCCACGGGAGAAAAGAAGATGCCCAATACCAAAGCTATCGCGTCTTCTGGTAGAACAGGGTAGTTCGTTGACAGTTGGTTATACTATCTGACTTATTGTAGCACTATTTTGTACTGTTACATGCATACCACCGTCGTCATGTCGGCTGTTCTTCTGCTACACATAGTGAATCTGTCCATGGGAGATACTGCGTAGGCATCCTAGCGAGGCACCGCACATTATGGTCACTACGACCGTTGACGCGTCCTTCGATTTAAGGAGTGATAAATTTTCAAACCTGTTCGCCGATAACGTTCACGCTGACCACGCGCTGGCATTCGCGGGTTTGCATGGACTCCACAAGACCTCCTAGCTGGACACACGAGTCTTGGTCTGACCCCCTGCGCCAACTTCCTCCCACTTTCCGCCACCCTCGCGCCTAGTTACCCAACCACCGTGGCGTTCCCGTAGCGCCCGGTAGTCCTTTGGGTCATGCCTAGACACTATCCCCAAACCCCTCAGCAGCGTGGAGCAGCCCCGGAATACCATGACAGTGATGGAAGCTACGAAGACGACACCCGAGGCTATACTCCACAGCGAACTAGGAGCTCTCAAGAACTGCGACCCGTCCGACAAGCGCCAAATGCAACCCGGGCCAACAACTTCCATGCGTTCTTCGGTCAGGGCCTAGGCTGGCGGAGACCGAAGAGCTCTCAGATAACAACGGCCCCCGACCTACTAGGTGCCGGTGAAACAGAAACAGAAGCAGACGAACCCGTGAGCAGAACTGCGTTCTTTTGTTCATTCCCAATGCAACTGGGTTCCCCCTCTTTACCAGCCGAAGCACCTTCCAACCACCCGTATCTTGCCAGCATCGGAACCTCTCATACCGCCAAATACGCTCGGAACATTTCTCTTCGAAGCCTCTCGCCTGTCGTCGGTGGTACCAGCTCTCATAGGCGCATCCGTCAATGCATGGTGCTTTTGGAATCCACCGGGACATGGGTCCATTCCACACGGCTCGCCTCACAACGTGATGCAATGCACCGAAGCATGGGGTAGAAGAATCCTTCCTGATAGGGGAGACTACTTTCTTGCTGTCCTATGGGTAGGTTTCTCGGGATTATTGTCACTCGACAGCGTGGCCTAAAATATCATTTCCCCTGGCTTTAGGCGCTTCTGACCGCCCATCAGTGTCTTAAATTGACAACGGGCCTCCTACATCGTTGGTGTGCGTACTATCCGCCCTTGTCCACTCTCATCCGTCTTCTCGCCCTCCAGGCCATCTGCTGGCCAGCCACTCATTTCACGCTGGATATCCTCGGGAGTTGGGGGGCTAACCCCGCACTGGACAACGTCGTTCTTGATGCACTCGACAAGACACTCCTCCGTTGGACTACTGTCCGACCAGACGTATGTTGGGCAGTTATCGGCACCACGACCTGCATTTCGCGGAGCATACAGATATGGGTGACAAGTAACTTACTGCCATTGCCGGACTCACCCTCAGGGACGGGACCAAGACTGTCTGGAGTGCCGGAGCGTCTGTGGCCTAAAGCTAAGAAGATCGCGGGCGAAGAGGTAAGGAAAGCCAGTGGGCGAAGATGGGATTGGGGGATCGTGGCGAGGGTGTGTATACTTCCTGCGGGTATCTTATACTTTCTGATGGCATGGATTGGTGCATGGAGGAGGGAGGATTGGCGTTGTTCTTGACTTTCCGATCCCCTGTCTCCTTGAATTCTCAGGCCTTACTTGCTTACTCTAGTCTGATAGCTTATTGTAATGAATCATGAGTATATTTAAGTTCACTGTAAGACGCGTATTTCACATCGAAAGTCAAAGTACATGTACAGATCACGATCAAGGAAACTACACAGCTAGTCCACACAGCACCGACATGTCGGACACGAGAATAGTTGAACTTAGATGTAAAACATAGAATTCGCCAAGTCTGGATGCACGCCCGCTCCCCACGCTTTTATTGCGTCATTGTATACCCTGGCCTTCGCTTCATCTTTCTCCGCCTTCGAGCCGCCACTCTTCTTAGAGACTATGGTGCTCGCCTTGTCGTCTGCATTGAGGAAATCGTTGAGGTAGTAGCGGCCCCTCTCACACGCCAGATCAGCGTAGTAAGCGGCAGGGACGAGGCTCACGGCCTTCGTAGCCCGAGCGTACAAGTAACTCGCGGTGTGTATGCCCTGTTGAACCTCGTCTGCCCCCAGCTTGTTCTCGTCGTATACCACTGTGTAATGAGTCCCCTTGACATGGCCCTGGAGACCAGCATGAGCTTGGAGGTAGAAGTCGAAGTCAAAGCTGAAAAGGAGGGAATTCAGATGACGTCTGCACCATATACGAAGGACATCGGTCGTACACGGATGTGATGCCCTTATCCACAACAGTACCTGGACGAGTGTTGCCGTTCCTGTCCGCAAACTCTGACTTGTCAGGGAAGAGTTTCACATGGTGGCGTTTGCCGCAAATAATGATGGTTAATGCGGGGCGGTACGGCTTGAACTTTGGCGGCACACGCTGGAAGGCGTCCTGAATGAGAGGGAGCTCTTCTCTCAGTACCTTGTCGTACTGTCCCTGTAAAAGCTCGTTATAACAGACGTGAAGTACAGCCAAACAAGCTAACGCGCACCTCCGATACACCATCGCGATAGACGAAAACACGATCGGGAAGAGCATTGTTGGCCTTGGCATACCGCTGTAGGCATTGAGTGGTCATGAGAGACAGACTAGCGATCATCTATCGTGCATTGAGCTCAAGCTGGAGCAGTGGTGAGTGATAAGACTTGCCTCCTCTTTCGATTTCTGACAACTCAAGCTCGCAGGGAACTGCACGAATCTATCGTCCACGCTTCCGACCACGGCTGCGATGGACGGGGTTCCTTCCAGGCTACCCGGGCCGGGGTGAGTCACGTCCATACCCATAACTATCGTCTTCTTCTGCTTCAACCACCTCATACTCTCGCCATCGAGCATGTGATTCACACCACCGAGTTTAGTATTGAGCTTCAGGGCGACATTCGAGAAGTATTGGTCCTGTTTCTTTTGATCTTTCAAGACCTTCGACGTCAACATGTGTAGGGTGTGGACACCAAGGTCTACATCGCACATGCGTTTGATGCCAGGGTATATGAAGTTGTCTCGATTGGACAACAACACGAGAATAAACGATGGTTTGTTTTGAGGACGAAAGTGGTTAGTAATAGTCTTTTTGATCGTTTGGAGAGCATTTCGACGGAGAGGGTCTTGGTCCTGACGTGGTAATAGAGGAGTAATGAAAACATCCGGGTCCTTCTCGACTTTCATACCACTCCTTCGGCACTTATCCCTAAACCCTTGCCATACTCCCTTTAAGGCCGGATCCTGGATGCCATTGAACACAGGTCGGCCGTCCAGGACGACGAGAACTCCCCAAGACTTCACTGTGCTAGGAGTGTGAAATTGGACGTCCAAAATATTCCAACTACCGTCCTTGACGTTTGGAGGACGACCAGCCGCGTAGGTAACCTTCGGATATGGCAATTCCCGACCAGGTATGACAGCCATCTCTGAGCTGATCTCGATACCGAAATTATGGAGGGTTGAATTGTTGGTTTGCGTTAGACCGAGAGAAGGTAAGCCACGATCTACGATGGCACGTGCATTGTCAACGGGGGGATTGCAGGCATAACGGATCATTTGCTGGGTTTCGGTCTCGTTAAGTTTACCCCTAAACGGCAGGCCAGGATTGATTTGGCACAATTCTGCCGGAACGTAGACAGGGTTCTTTGAATTCTTTCCGGAGAGATCAACGACCGGAATGTCGTCAGCATGCTTCAGACTGATCCCGTATTCTGTTCTCGCGTCAGCAGGGATGCCGGTGACGGTCTTCCGAAATACTCACTTCGCTTGAAATACGCCTCGACTGACATCCTTGGGTTGTTGAACTCGTCACACGGAAAAAATGTCTGGCGCGCAGATTTATCTGTGATTTTGTATAACTCCTTTGTCTTCTTGTAGCCAAGGTGTGTCGTCGTGACCTTCAAATTCTGCGCGAACCTCCGAAGAGTGGCACCGCCAGAATTATTTTGGAACGCTATGATAGCATCTGCGAGATTGCCAGGCACGTAGAAAGGTGTCATGCAGACTCCGACATTGACCATCAACTCCTTGTAGACAGGACGTGCTGACATGAAGAAGCCTTTCCAGGCTTCCACTCCCAACGACAAGGAAAACCTCTCTCGTTCTCTAGGAGGGAAGAAGTAGCGACCACCGCCGCGACTGTCACCACCACTGCCTACACGAAACCCATTCTGGGAAGCATAAAACTGCAGTACCAGGTTGTACGCCCCCACCACGAGTGTCGGATCGTACTCCCCAGGCCGGTGCGATGCTTCACCATTGATAAATCTGGAACGCGACATGAGCATTGTTCGCCTGCGTAAAAGAAGCAACTCACTTGACCAATTCGTTACTCTCCAGTTTGTGTTTCAGCTCGAAGATGAACGTGTAGGTGGTCGTTTGCGCAGAAGGCTGAGACCGGCCTTCATCGACGAAGACAACTGGAACTTCAAGTGGCTGGGGGAGAAGCTCCTTAGCGGAAACCAACCGCTGACTCCTGTCGTGGACAATAAACGGCACAAAGTCCCTCCATTCAGGATGTTGGCTTTGCTCAAGTAAGGCAAACAGTCTCGCCCGTCTTGCCTTGATGGATGTGTCGGGGGTAATACTGACGGAGTAATCGTATATGTATTGCTTCCGAAATTTGACGGGGAAAAAGTTGGCCCGCAAAGTGATTGGGGTTCCGAGAGTACCAAAGCCCGGTCGATGAGGGCGTTCTGGTTTGTATGGGATCCCCTTCAGGACTGTTACCAGCTGATCTGAGGTGCGAAGGCGTTGGTCAACGGGTGCAGGGCTCCCGAAAATCCTATCTCCTGAAGCCCCTGCGCCTGTTGGACCACCGCCTCCGCTTGCTCCGGGTCGCCCACCACCGCCTGTGCGAGGTGGTCCACCTGGTTGACCTCCGCGGCTGCCCCCAAATCCGCCTCTCGGGCCTCCACGACCCCCACGGATATTTCCTCTGTTGCTCATGAAATGAAAAAGCGGGTATGTACAAGAAGACGAGTGTTAAAGCAAGCGCGGTCGTTGCAAGACCTGGAATTTATATGGGGTTGCGTGCCCCCCAGCGCCCACGCTCGTTTTGGGACATCGTGTACATACAGTACACGTATATGGAAATACACAGGCATCGCTTAAATGCAGGGTAGGACCTGTGGTAGAGGTCGGTGATCGAATGGACGAGTACATAGAGCATCGTGTGCCATTGGTCGCAAGCTATTTTCGTATTCCTGTATCTGACTCACAAAGGTTGATGCATCACACTTCTGGGATTTCCAGACCGGCTGCTCGCGCCACCTGCAGTGTATTCTGGGCCTAATTTATTGTTCCGATTCAGCCCTTCCTGGCACAGCAAGTACAGGAACAATAAACTTACCTGCTTCAGCATTGGTGCATCAATCATCTCCTTTCCTCCACCTTCCATTTCAAGACCAAATGCTCCCTTCTCAGACGCATGCGCTTCGTTCATCCGGCTAACAATCTTGGCTGCGCGCAAAATCTCTGTTTTCAAATGCCATCAACCCCTGACACTACTACTGCGGAGATGTCGCACCCTGTTCTGTTGGCACAAAGGTGGTATTCACGGTCTCGACTTGTGTGGGGTGGATGACTTGCTGCGAGTCAGGGTGTCAGCCCAGTTACAAATACCAGGGTCTATTAAAACCTTTCCCGTGAACCCTAGTCGTCGACCGTCCTCGCACTCGTCACGAAGATACTCTGGGTCCTTATAATGGATACAAACCTAAAGTAGCATTGGCCTTATGCTGCAGAATGCTGTGTGACGACAAACGTACCATGTCTATCGCCTCAAGCCCAGAAGCTTTGGCCGCAATCACAATCTGTGACCGCGCATAGAGAAGCTCCTGTCGCGAGGTCGTCCGTACCACGGATGTGTCCGCGCAGTCTAATTATACGTCACTGACGCGAACGAGAGAGTGCAGCGTCAACTCATACAATCTTCGGATGCAAACTAGGAAGGCATGAGATTTTGCAGACCACGCATGAGGATGAAGCTGATACCAGAAGTGCCTTCAGCTCTCCCCCCTGCTGTGCGCCGAACTCGGATTTCCACTCTGCGATTTCCTTCAGATTCCACACAGAGCGCGCGCTCTCGATACTCGCGATAATGCGAAGGGGTCTGGAGGAGGGGGCATGTCGTTGTATCGTACGAGATACGTAATGGAGGTCCCTGGCAGAATTGATTTTAGGTAGAGTTAACATCCCTACAGATGGAGTTTTCAGCTGGGAATGTGGTTAGCGCAGAGCAGGATGGCCCGACATCGACCTACGATTTCCGATATGTCGTTCTCGAAGAATGGCGTATTCACATCGTTCACTCTCACCGCCACGCGTTCTCTGGGTGGAAACTTATCTGACGGGGCGTGCTACCGTTCCTCGGAGTCAGTCGACCCCTGCTTTAAGAATGGCACAGCACGAACCTGGAAGAAGTGGGACAACCGTCGCCTCGCGTTGTCTTTATCGTGGGCGGAGGGGGGCACGCTGTCTTCTAAGTCATAAATGAAAACATCAGGGGATACGCCCAAGGACAACGACTTTGTGAGGATGCGGTCGGACGACGCAGGCACTAAGTTGTTTCAGAAGGATGAATCAATCCTCTAGCTGTCGCAGTTACGAACCATAAAGGTATGAGCGTCGCAGGGGCGGCTGTTGGGTAGTACTCAGTGAACGTCCATGTAATGAGCAGTTGCTGGCCGTAGTATAACGTGGGGCACGCAAAGCAACACCTATCCTAGGAGATATTGGGCCCCCCGAGTAAACCAGCCTAGGTGCCAGGCAGACGCTTGACTGCAGCATAAACGGTTCGCGAGCCAAGCTCCTTGCCAGAGGTGGTTGAAGTAACTGTTGTGGTGGGCGCCTGTTTCTAGCTACCACTCCAAGCGAGAGTCACAATCTATTATACAGTTGCAGTGCCTACAACGTCCACTACCTGCCAATCATCGCAGTCCAGTCAAACTTGTTAAACTTGTCCCTGAACTCTGCTACCCGGTGCTTATTATTCCGGAAATCCACTTTCCGCGGTCTTCTCCACCGCCTAGGCTCTGCATCCATGACGTTCCCTATAATCTCTCCCGCAAAATACCTGCATGCTCCTTAGTACTGTATGTTCAAAAGGAACAGCAAAACACTTGCCTGGGAAACTCTCCTCCACCTTTGTCGCCTTC
The DNA here is from genome assembly GCA_016618355.2 of Astraeus odoratus. Taxonomy (NCBI): domain Eukaryota; kingdom Fungi; phylum Basidiomycota; class Agaricomycetes; order Boletales; family Astraeaceae; genus Astraeus; species Astraeus odoratus. Next base: position 4,451 of record JADGIP010000602.1, on the reverse strand, counting down.
ATCCACGACGTCATCCTCCCCAGCGGCGGCCGACTCACCAGTCCCTTCGATAACGTGCCCGTATCCGCGTTCCCCTTTATGGTCAAATTGGACCATGAAATACGGAAGATTTGGAACCATGGCACGTCTAAAGCCTCCAGGTCGCTTGGAGAAATCGATCAGTTTCTTGTGTTGTGACCACTCGGTTTCGGAAGCGAGGATCGACTCCTATAAGAATGTCTAGCTTTACTCATAATCACGGCTTGGGACCGACTGACCTTGAAGTACTGTGGTATATCATCATATTTCTCCCATGGAAGAGGCACGCACTCGATGAACGTGTGCTTCTGCCACTTAAGGTTGATGACCGTCTCGTAGAAAACCACACCCTTGTCTTCTTCTGCAAACATCTTCATAACGCTTTTCATGAAGTTCTGGACCAATGCATCAGCTATAGTTCACGTACGGTCGTAAGGCGTCAACACACCCGAACTTCGTCCCAGACATCGTCATCCGCTTCTAACATTGATAGATGATGTTGTATAGGAACGATGAGACAGTGTCCATGTAGCAGCTCCTCGTTAAGCGTACAAGAAAGGTAGGCGCGGGTGCCCATCGCAATTATGGGGGCTTTCGGAGGTGAGTCGTCTTCCCCATAACAGAACGGACACGTCGCGAGAACTTTCTGTGTACGCTTGTAGTCTGAAACGTATTGAATAAGCCAGCGGAACAACGAAAGCTGGAGAAGACCTAACCGTGGATGGCAAACTGTCGCTTCATAGCATCAGACCGCATCTTTTGGCGTCCCAGACGTTCCGCATTGTCGTCCATATACTCCAGGTCGTTCTTGTACAAAATGCAAGTCAGAAATAGATGCATGGGAACGATCAGATCTGACTCACCTCGAACTTGCCGTCGCTCATGATAGCCTTGGCAAATTGAGCGTCCAAATTCTTCTGGTCTGTGATGCCTGCCTCAAAGCGCTCTTGTCGCAACATCTCCCGAAGAGTGACAGTGTCGTCGTCTGCATTGTAGCGAACAATTTCTCCAGTTTTCGGATCGCGAGTTTCAACCTATTCAGCGTGTCAAGGCTGCTCGACAAGGCTAAAGAGACAACAGAGTACCTTCTCTTTCTTCTTTCTGTTTCCAGGCAGTCGTTCTTCATCATTTTTGCCGTGGCCAACATCATAAAGACGGCCGCGCGCATCAAGAGTGGGAAGGACCTCGATTTTCGTCCTAACTATGGTTTCCCCTGGTTCCCCATGAGCTTTTCGCATTTCCTCCTCGTACTCCTGCTCAAGCTGTGCGGCATTCGGGGCATTCACGAGTTTTGCTCGAAGAACCTTGGCTTGCAATTTGTTTAACGAAGAGGGTGACAACGGACGATCTGTAGGTATTGTCGCGACAGATGGAGCCATGACAGTAGGGATTGGAGTATGGGCTTGCTGTAGAGGTGACGCGGCTTGGGAGGGTAAACGAAGGGCATCGAATCGACGGTTGCTGGGTGGGTTCTGGGGACCAGGCGAGGGTGTGGAAGGTGTACTGTCATTTGCAGTGCCAGGTCGACGAAATGAACTTCGACTTGATGCACCGCTTGCACTAATGTCAGTAAAAACGAAACGCCTCTCGCCGCCGGTGTCGCGAGCCTTGTCTTTGTCTTTCTGGTCCATCCCTTTTTGAGCACTACGTCGCCCTTCACGTTCGTCAAGAATACGTCGTTCTTCTTTAGCCTCCTCGAATGCCTGGAGTGTGCCGAAGCGCTCGAGAGCTACCTCTTCGACAGTACGGTTTTCCTCTTCTGCAGTCTCATATACTCTACGGAGGCGCATCATGCGCCAACTGGAACCAGGTCCGCCTGGAGTAATGGATTTCGCAGGCTGAGGTGGTGGTGCTATATCTTGGTCTACCTGACGATCCCCACGGAACTCTGGGTTTAGTTCTCGTGAGCTGACCTTTCGCTAAGTAATGGCGTGAGCGGAACGAATCTACGCCAGACCGAGAAACCAACCTCATCAATGCTAGGCTTTTCTGGCCGACTGCGCTTCCGCTCCGTGCCCAGAGATGAAAAGAAGTCGACAGCACCGCTAAGCGTTCGCCCACTCCCAGATGGTTCACCGTAACCATCCGTCAAATCGTCCATCACCGGGAGGTGCTGAGCCGGTGCTCGGGAAGACTCCAAGCCATCAAAAGTGGGATCAACCATCCATTCGTCGCGCTTTAACTTGCTCTCTGTGGGCAAAGAAGGTGGAAGGGGTGGATCCGAGTCGTTTTCCTCAGCCCGGGAGGTTAAGTTCAGGCTTTCAGCGGTGGGGATGTTCGTAGCAAGGAGCTATATGCTCGTAGTCAAACGTCAACGCGCAACTTTCAAGATGTACCGCGCACCAACTCGCCGTCAAGGTCAATGTTCTTTTCCACCCACATATCGTCACTTAAGTTATCGTCTGTGACATGAATAGCATCATGTTGCTTGCGCTTGTGCTTCTTGCTCGATTCATGGGTTGACTTATGTTTCTTCTTCTTCTTGTCATGTCCGTGATCCCAGCTCCGCTTGTGCTTTGAAGAACGCTTGTCGCTATCTTCCCCCATGGTCAGCGATGTTAAATGTGGCCGCCGAGAACCCGTCGAGAGCGTTTAAGAGAAATGCTGCTGACATAACCAACAGCGCTTCGGGTTACTCGAACACAACCGTTGAACCAGGGCACAGTTAATTAGTATATATGTCATGTACATTTCTGAAGTCGAGGCCTTCTACACGTATTCCAGCAGAGTCTAATCAATCCAACCCTGTCATCATCATAGTACATATATATGGAGTGAGTAGCATCGACATTCGGCAATAACTGGAGGCAAATCAAATCCACATTCCTGACAAGTAACTGTACCCACTGATGCTTATCTAGCGATCATTTAACATTAGCGTCAGAAGAAAAGGAATTTTCCCTCTCTCTAGAAAATCTCCAAGGGATTCACAATGAGCAATCGATCAGGGGGCCGAAACCCACCTCTCCCACCACCAGTCCAAAGAATGGAAGAGGCGGGCCGATATTCGACGAGTGACGTTTTTCGTTTTTGTCAACATCACGAATGACTCCCCAAGGGCGGTCGCAGATCAAGGTAGGAAGGGTCCAGCATGGACATCTTTGCCATAGCTCTCATCTAGCCTCCAGTTCGTCGCGCACTGACGATTATACTCCACTAACTACTCCGCAGAACATACATTCCACCGTTTGTTGCACACAACCGGTTGCACTTCAAAGGAAATCGCTGCAGGGTCAGGTGGAATATCCAATATAATCCGTATTTCTGGAGGCACCTCAGGAATAAACGGCAACTTGCATGCCTCGGATCACTTCTTCCCGAAGTCCTTTGTCGCGAGCATAGCTACGAAGTTCTCGCAAGGGACACCCTCGGGCATGTGGTCCTCGGGAACGTCCATGTAAGAAGTTGGGACGTGTGTCTGTCTGGGGTTGGGAAGGGGGGTGGCCTACCGACGGCGGGTTTGTATTTCTTCACGTAGTCGAGGAGGTATTCGACTCCGTCGGCATACTGAAACACCTTTTCGAGCCTATGTCTCCGATACTTCACCAGCACAGGAATGTGCCTGTGTTGGTACTCGCATCCAGTGAATCAGGCTCACCGCGTACGTGAATATTCAGGAGTAGTTCCCGGATTACATCTTGGAACGGAGGCAACTCGTCCCGGTGATGTCACTTACACCCTAGTACAGGTTCGAAAGCACAGCATTAATCAACAGCTTAGAAATACCTGTGTTTCAACTGAATAATGCTTTATAAACACATGCTCAAAAATGAGTCAGCATTTTAAACTTAATATATCCTGTGCCTATTACATCTAAATTGCATGACCAGTATGGCACTTTGAAGGCAAGGGCAGAGGCTTTCAAACCCTTGACTATACCAAGAACTGAATCTCAGTGGTTCACCCACAAATGCAGGGTCTTTCCAAAGTGACCTAATATTGGGACACTTTTTTGAGTCACTGTAGGTATGTACAAGAGAATGTCAAGTAAGTACATGTTGGATCAGTAACACAGTAAAATACACACAGATGAGGGGGAGAGAGAGGAAACAGATTGTAACTAAGGAAAAAGTCCATGAACAAAGGGTAAGAACATATGAGTGACACATGAAAGAGTCCACAAATAATGAGTCAAGGAAGGAGAACTGTGAAAGAGTCTGTTTAAAAGGTGTGAGGGTTAGGCATTAGCCATGACCCTCACATGCTGGAGTCACTGAATTTCAGTGCATTTACTACCCACAGTGCATCCAAGCCTCACAGCTCACATGGTTATTCCTAAAGAAATTGTGCACCTGCATGGGTTGCTTGATGTCAAGTCTGTGGCAATCAGATAACAAATAGGAGACAGCCACAGAGGACAGGAGTTATCCAGGAGAATATAAGAGTAGCTAGATAATTACAAATACACTAGCAGAGAGGAGACATGAGTCCTC
>JADGIP010000601.1:0-14127 GCA_016618355.2 Astraeus odoratus | reverse complement strand
ACACACACACACAACATATTATAACCATCCACCGTCACCGGACGCGTGAGGGGGGCCAGTGGCATTTTGAAGCCGATCGCACAACCCAAACCCCTTGCTCGATCTCAAAGGGAATGCCAGAGCGACGCAACGGAAGGGCTGCACGCTGCACAAAGGTACAGGTGTTCTTTCAAGCGCCCTGCCGTTTCGCTCATCTCTAGATTTGTTTCAGCCTGCTGGCCAGACTAGCCTGCGGGACCACTTCCAAAGGAACTCCCCGACGGACGCACATGGCAGTTCCGTGGCTCAGGCCGATGTCAATATTGTCCCGAGGTCCCCCGAAGTGGTTCACATAGACGTGGATGAGGTCATTTCTGTGTTCCCGCCAGCCGACTCCGGCACTCAGTCTTCCCAAGAGGCACGTCCGAAAAAACTTATCTATGTGACCACAAAGCAAGGTGCGCTGATTCTTAGGCAGACGCGAAATTTACCACCATGGAATGCAGGCTCTTCTTCAGATAGACTGTTCCCGATTTTCACTAAAACTCGCCGGCAGAAGGCCCCCGTGGACATTATCGACGTGGATGGCGACGAGGCGCACACCGCCGCTCCAGAGTGTGAACTATCCGATGCTGAGCTCCCTCCCTTGTCCTCCTACCATGCCTCTCCTCGCTCGGACGTAACGCCATGCTCCCGTGCCTCGTCCCCATTTACAAGCACGTCGAGTCTGCGTGCTTCCCGGACCAGTTCCCCCGTGAGTGACCCAACAGAGGCCCACACAGCGACGTCTACTGGGCTCCCTGGTCCTAGAAAGAAACCAAGTCCCACTCGGCGCAGTGGGCGGAGCTCCGCGAACGTGGCCCCTCTTCCTGACGGAGAGTCTCAGCATGTACGAGGGCCGCAGCACTCTTATTCTGCTATGAGGGCTCCGCTACGAGCAAGAAGTTATTCCTGTTCTCGATCTGTATGCCACGGCTATTCTCTAGATTTCCTCGTCAAGCACGAGCCCGACCCTGTTTCCGATGCCAGCCAAGCGCAGTTTCGGGACAAGCTCTGCTCCTACCGTCAAGAAGAGGGCTTGCCGTCGACGAGTCAAGACCCCGGCGTTCCTGGTGCTGCAATTTCTGAACCTGTACCTTTTCTCCCGACCAACAGTATATCTACTGAAATGTGGACATGCCGTTTTCGGCCGAAGCGTGCAGAAGAGGTACTCGGAAACGAGAACCATGCCTTATACTTGCGAAACTGGCTCCGTGCGTTAGAGCTGCACTTACAGGATAAGCAGACAGCCGGCGCAGGGCCGACGCAAAACCAAGGTATTCTTAAGAAGCAAACCGGTAAGTGTGATCTCGCTGCATCGCAGCCACGAGGCGAAAAACGCCCACGTGTCATCCGCGCGGTCGTAAAGACCAAGGGTCGAAAAAAACGCAGGTTTGATTCGGACGACGAACTAGACGATTTTATAGTTTGTAGCGACAGAGACGAAGGGGACAAATCCGACGTCGATGTTTGTGACGAGCTAGAAGACGAGTTTGCTTTCTGCCAGCAAACGTTATCTAGAATCTGTCAGATGGAAAGGGGTAGCTCGCATAACCCGACCCCTCCCGACGCCGAACCGCCGTCGGACGGCAATCTCTGCATGCTGAGTGATGTGAACAACCCACTCGAGGGCACATTCCTCACTGATAGCCTGACCAACACGCTGCTTATAACGGGTCCGCCAGGCTGTGGTAAAACTGCCGCTGTTTATGCATGCGCAGAAGAGTTGGGCTGGGACGTCTTCGAAGTTTACCCCGGGATCGGTCGGCGTACTGGAGCAAACCTAGATTACCTTGTCGGCGACGTGGGGAAGAATCACATCATCCAAGTAGCTCAGGAGCGCTCTTCTCAGAGCTCCGCGCGAGCAGGGAAGCAATCATCCTCGACACTTGTGGCCCTGTTTTCGAAACGACGAACAGGAGCACCTCCCACAGGGGGATCGAAGAGCGGGACAGAAGGGGATCCCATCAGCATAGAGGACAGACGTCCTTCTAATGCCATGAACACGGAGAATAAACCCTCCCTACCGCCAGAAAAATCAAGTGCAGAGACAGGTTCCCATTTACCGAGACCAATAACCGTTGACCCGCAGCCTGCCGTTCGACAGTCGCTTGTGCTTTTGGAAGAAGTTGATATTCTGTTCAAGGAAGACACAGGCTTCTGGCCTGCGGTTGTCGACCTCATTCGCGACTGCAAGCGGCCGGTTGTAATGACATGCAACGGTGAGCGTTTCCAAAATGAAAATGCACAACGAATGGGCCTAACGGCGTGTTGTGAAGATCTGCGGTTAGTCCCTGTGGGCAGCCTGCCACTGCAGACCATCCTCGTTTTCGAACCTTGTCCGTCGCCAGTGGCGGTTAGCTATCTTCAGTCCGTGACGCTCACCGAGGGCTGCCTCGTTCCACGTGAACGCCTGATGGAACTCTATGAAACAACGCACGTCGTGGACGGGATAGACATGCCAGAATCACCCCTATATCCAAGAACCGAACCACTGCCTTTACCCGATCTTCGGCGGGCTATCACTCAATTGCAAATGCTCTGCTCCAGTATGGCTCGTGGATCAACATCAGACATGCTTCAAGGCACTCGCGAGGCTGGAGGACACGTTCGGCGATCAGCTCACACAATTTCCGCTGAATCCAATGCCACTCGTTTGCCATCAGCAACAGAATGGCAACGGTGGCGGCGAATGGGCAAGCACGCTGACCTACTCTCGTTCGTGAACAGCAACCTGTGCAGGTCGCCATTGCACACGCCGGAGGTGATGCGTTCACGAGGAACTCCGCTTTGCCGCAGTTCGCTGATTACGGGATATGCAGGCTCTTAGCTTCACTGGGTCTGAACCCACGCTCGACGACGAGCTGGGACACAGTATGTTGTTCGTGGACGGTCGTGTTTTGGACACGAGACAAGGGTTGGCATTCTACCGCCAGGATGAGCTCATTGCGCAGGATGCCATCCAGCTTTCACGTGGTATACACGAGGAATTGGTGACGGATCCGACGGTGACGTCGATCAACCCCGCGGCTAGCCTAACGCGTGAGGAGACGGAAATCTTCCGATCTCGCGTGGTCTATCAATCTCAGATCGCAGACGCGTTGCGGCGCATCGTCCAACCGCCAGCACCTCTCATGCCTCAGAGTAGCGTGTTCCTGGATTACCTACCGTGGGTGAGATACATGGTGATGGTCGACGACGATCTCGAACGGATGGCACAGGAGGAAATAGAAAGGGGGAGAACGGGAAGGATGACTCGAAACAGTATGAGGACGAGACATATCCGGAATATAGACCTGGAAGAGAGGGAACGAGAGACGCTAGCGAGAACACGATTGGCAATGGATGAATGAATGAATGAAGGGGCGATTGAATTAGGCGGTGCAAGGAGAGAGCGTTGTGTGTGCTTGACATGACAGCAGCAGGGTTTGATCTATGTAAAAGGGGAGAGCCATTAGATGTCTCGAGCTATTAGTTGGCGTGATATCTAGGCCATAGGGAGGAGGAGAGCTTGGCAGGAATCTAACCTTTTTCGGTAGAGTTTGCAGGCCACGTGTGTCCCCGCTAGTCACGTTGCTGACCGCCGAAAACGGCAAACTGTGTCGTTGTATAACGTCGACTTTCACATCCCCTGCTTTGCTCGTCCTCCTCGCTCTCCATCCCTCCCACTGGCCTCCCCCATCGCGGCTCGCTTTCGATGCCCGTGTCGACGACGATGGCGACAACAATAAAACACGAGACAAAACCCCACCAATCCTCCTCCTCTGACCACTCCGCTTCAGTCATGTCTCTCTCGCACAAAGATTCCTCCAGACATTCTCCCGGCATCTCTCTCCCCCCGCTCGATTACCTCCAGCAACAGCGGAGGGGCTCCGTCACAGATCCTTCTCTCCACGCCGCCTCAGCCGGCCCGTCCGCCGCGCGCCAGTTAGACGGTACCGATGCTCGTCCTTTCCCGCCCTCCTCTCGCTCACGCCGTGCCATCGCCTCCTTCGCAGGCCCGCGCCCGGCCGCAAACTACGTGTTTGGCGACAGCAGCCTATCCAGCAGCTCCTCTGAACCATCGAGCAAGCAAATGCGCAAGATACTGCGCTCACCATCGCCCGAAAGAGATGACGGTCACCTTCCCAACGGCAAGGGCGTCGCAGGGCCCCTTCCGTCGTCTCACGCGAACGGGATTCCCAGTGCGTGCTTTCACATCGCGCCCGGGCCACTATGTGAATCTTTGTTTTCTGCACAGGAAACCTGAGCTCAGGTGACCAGACACATATGGACGAGAAAACGTCACCACGGATGGGCATGCGACATCCAGATGACGGCGATTTCAATAGCTCAAGACGCCAATCGATAGCGGTGAGAGACCCCACCCACGACTGCTACATGATTCTTTTTTTCGCCGTCTCTAATAGCCAGTTTAGAATTCCTCCGATTCACAGCACCCGCATGGGACAAAACGCAAGATGTCAGCAGACAGAGAAGCGATGACCAGCGACGAAGCCGATTCCCAACTATCAGGCCCTGGGGTGCCCAGTTCTACAGGTATAGATGTTGAAGGTCGCGCACCCAAACGTAGAGGATCTGCAGTGGAGACGCATAGAATATCCCAACTAAGCATATACGACAACCGGCGGCACTCGATACATGCTGGAGCGATGATTTCTGGCCCCGGAATGACTGGTGGACCCGTGACCAACGGCACGCAGTGGTGGCTGCATGAGAGACGAGACTCCCTACCAGCTATCCTTCCGAACGGATCCAGTGGCTATGCCGCGGCATTTGCCGGTGACCAACCACATGGACGATCGTCCGCACCCACAACATCTGGTAGCATGGCGACTTTCGCGTGGCCTGCAACACAACAGCCGGATGGCCAGCAAGACCCTAATATACAAAGTCACGCTCGCCCATTCGAACCTCAGACTCTACCAATGCCCATCATGCCCCCCATGACCTTCCCTCCGGATAGGCGTATGTCCGTCCCAGAAAACGCCGCCTCCGCTATAGGCCCCACCCGAAATGTACGTTCCAGGTCGCGTCCCCCCTCTCGCCAGCTGCGCGAGGCTACCCAGGGTGCTACACCCCAGGCAGGTACCGCAGTCTCGGCGGAAGAGTCATCTACGGCTCAGCCGCCGTCAACCTCCACCCTCAAGCCACCCAAGGAGCCTGGATCGACACCCTACTCCCGTTCTCCTGAGCTACGAATATCCCACAAGTTGGCCGAAAGGAAGAGACGCAAGGAGATGAAGGACCTCTTCGATGAACTACGAGACCAGCTGCCCGCCGACCGCGGCATGAAGGCAAGCAAATGGGAAATATTGAGCAAAGGTAATGGCAGAGCTTGTCCTCTTTCATATACTAAGCTGAAATGGCCTCGTAGCTATCGATTTTGTGTCGAACCTCAAGCAAAGCCACCAGGAAATGGTGCGCGAGATCGAGATGCTCAGGCATGAACTCGATAATTTGCGTCAGGGCATACCGCCTTTTGGTCCTGGTGGTCCCCCACATCCTATTGTTTACAGTCAAGGGCCAGTACCGGGACCATACCCTCCGCCACCCCCTGGACCCCTATCCCACCCACCCCCACATGCACCTCCACCAGGCCACCAGCAGTCACAGGCGCGACCGTCATCGTCAGATAATACCTATCAATCTACTGGTGGCCCACCATCTCACCAACCGCCGACCGGTGGCCCCGTGACGAACGGTACTGGCAGCATATCATCGAGTAGGATTGAGGCACCTCCCACTTAGTTCATATCCTTCCCCAATGTTATGTCTTCCTTCTCACTGTCGCATTGTTCGCTGTTCATGTCGTGTTATGTTGGAAGTTCTGTTTAGTTTTCGTTTACGGGCATTTCCACTTTTTTTTTGTCGCTACGAATGATTCCCCTCAAACATGTCTCCACGTGTATAGGGTTTTGTTTGCACCATTACCAAGCATCCACAATTTTTTTTTGTTTTGTTTTGAATATGTAGGTTTCTCAGGAGACATTGACCAGTCGTATTTGCTACAACAATCGTTACCCGGATTAAGCTGTCCATTCTTGTTGTTCACAGACCTACACATGGAACTGGATTGTCTCAGTGACTGAGAGTTATGTTCGATGGTGCTGAACACAAGGCATGTAGTCCGTATGGACATATGGTTGATTACGTGATGAGCCCGCAAGTGGCTCCTGCGAGTCACAGGTGAAGCTGTCGACTGCCTTGTTCTCTGCGACGTTCTGTCGTCTCAGCCGGGAGAACAGACATATGTTTCTGGAGCCCTCAACCCCCCAACACGTCCAGCAGACCATCGGCCACCGTGCACGCATTCGTCCTTTCTCTATATACCATTAATTCCGTTGGGTACATTGGTGAAAGCAAGCTCCACAGCATGCCCCCGAAGCCTGCAGAATCCCTCCTCTTTCACAAAAAGAAGCCAATTTTCAAGAAAGCGCCCTCTGCTACGCCTCCGAATGGGTCACAGCCCACTTCAGCCCCAGGTTCCCCTCGTAAATCCGTGCCGCCGCGCCCGCAACCTGCCCTGCCAGACACCGATGATGGCACCCAGCTGCCCGAGGGCGACTTCTCGGAATACAAACTCATGTCGTCCGCACTCAACGGGTGGAAGTACGACGTCATGCGGTTCGAGTCACGGAAGCTGGTGGACATATCGACATGGGAGGCACCTATCAAGCTGAACCGAAAGGACTTGCGGAGGCAGGAGACGGTCGCAGCCCAGGTGCCTGTTGGCCCGATGTTGGGCCCGGATGGGAAGCCTGTCATTGGAACAGACGGGAGAATTGTCATGGTAGATGCAGACGGTCGGCCTATCAGCAGTAGTACAGGGGAGGGTCCTTCGAAGGAGAAAGAACAACAGAAAGGCAAAGGTGGTGTAAATGGAAAGAAGAAAATGCAGAGGAAAACGCGGCAGGTGTTCAAGGTTCCAGATGAAGTGCGGCAACTTCGAAGGGAGGAGAGATACCCATGGGTTATGGAAGACGCGAGACGGAGCGAGGTCTGGGTTGGACAACTGGAGGAAATCTCCAAGGCGGAGACATATGCCCTTTTTATGCCTGCACAACAAGAGGTTTTCAAGTTTGTCCCTGCTCATCGCTGGTACAAATTCCACAAGAAGCCAAAACACCATATCCCGGACCTCGAGGAGGCAGAAACATTGGTAGCATTTGCGCATCTTCTGCACGCTACGTACTAACTACGCGATCTCAGATGGCTAAAATACAGAAAAACAAAGATCCGGAACGTTGGCTTTTGCACCGACGGAATGGCCAGGGACCTTCTGCAGCCACGACAGCAATGTTCAAAGCCGATCCGGATGCTGTTGTTGGTGGTGCACCACTCGTGTATAACGCAGCTCAGAGCCGTGGACCGGGAGGACGGTCTTTGATGAGCGTGAATAGAGGTTCGCGGGGTCTAGAGGAAGAAGATGAAGATGGGGGTAGTCGACATCCCAAGAAGGAGGACGACGCTGAGGGCCATCTGGATGAGCAGCTATTTGACGATGATGTTGCAGACGACGACGAGCATGAACCTGCTGATATGGACGACGAGGAGGCGAAGGAACTTGAGGTCATCTACACTTCTGCAGCCCAGAATTTTTTTGACTGAGCCCTCCTACAGGAACGATTGAAGCGAGAGTACCGGATGGCTAACAAGCAGCGGGAAGGTTATATTGACGAGTCTGAAGAAGAAGAGGGTGATAGTCAACTTACGAGGGATGGCAAGTCACTGAAGAAGCTGATGCGTAAGTTGGAGAAGAATGCTGCCTACGAAAGTGACGAAGAACGGAACCCATATGCAAGCTCGGTAGGTCTATATTTGGTGTGTCAGCTTAGTGCCCAACCGTATGCCCAAACAGGATGAGAACGAAGAGGAGGAGGAGCCGCCGATGGTGTCTAATGAACCCGCAGTTGACCCACAACAACAGCAAGCCAAGAGTCGCCCTTCCTCGCAGCAACCGCCTTCGAAGCCTTCCCAGGCCCCCGTCAATAATGCAGCAAATGGATCTGCATCCGTGTCACGGGCTGCCTCTCCTGCACCAACTCCGGGAATGGGTGGACATTCGATCGTCGCTAAACGAGCGACCAGTCCTAAGGCGCCAAAGCCTAGCGTTAGTCGAGGAAATAGCCCGCTCGGTGGCTCACCAAGTACCCCCAGCAGAGCCGGAAGCCCTACTGGTAGCCGCGCTACCAGTCCCGTGGCGAGTGCTGGCAAGGGCCCTGGCAGTCCGTCGCTTGGTGGTGCAGCGGGGCAGTCTACGAACAAGCGTAAAGCCACTGATGACCTCGGCGGTGCCACGTCCCCCGCCGCCATGACCAATGGTACTGTTGCACCAAAGCCGAAGAAGCGGAAGCCATTACCGAGTGGACTACCTATCGACGGAGAACTGGAGGAAAGAATGCTGATCGAGTGGTTGCAGAACACGCCTAATGCCACGACCCGTGACTGCATCCAGCACTTCACACCGTATCTAACAAGCGAGGCCAAGAAGGCGAAGTTTACGGCCATGGTGAAAGAGGTCGCGCAGTTGAAAGGGGGTATTTTAATTCTGAAGAGTTCGCTGCGCGGAGAGTCTGCATCTGGGACGCCGGCGCCTACCGCCGCGACGTAGACTGACATATGACCTTTTCGTTTTGTTTTTGGTTGTATTACAATGGAAGTTTCCGTCGACATTGGTCTTTTCTAGCTGCTGCAGGAAGCCATGTCGACGTTTAGACGGTACATGTCTGATGTGAGGTGATCGTGAGTGAGACGCGTCGACCTGCATCCTGGATTGCGCTAAACAGTCCTTCGAGCAGGCCAGAACTTCAGCCTTGTAAATGGACAATTTTTTTTTTTTAACCTGGAAAAGTCGAGAAGTGCCAGGACCACCCCTCTGACGTCCAACTGTTAGACCAGTCTCTTTCCAAGACAGCGGTGGGACTGTCTGTTTTACTTCCGTGCGGAAGGGGATCAGACGCCCACCTTGGCGCTAAGTGAGAAGCCCCTGTCCTTTAACTCGAAATACACCCAAAAAGGAAATCCGAAGTGGTATAGCGAGGCTGACATTGGCGGATAACTTGGCGGAAAATACCATGGTCACGGTACAAAAATCCCAGTTCTTGCCCTCACTTTGTCACGCACTCTTCTTGTCTTCTCCCCCACGAATAGTTTACCTCTTCCGCTCATTCATTTCTATCCTACAATGTCTATCCCCCTGGTCTCCACTCTTCTTCTTGCCGTCTCCGTCTCTCTTGCTGGCGTCACTGGAAAGAACAAGTTCCACGTCGACGTCGAGCCCAACCCTCGTCTTCACTGGTTCCACCATCCGAGTCACCCAGTCTACGCGCTCTTTGCCGGCGGCACCGACGGGGTCACCTATGCTGGCATTGGAACTCCTGGTAGGTCATCTTCTGTCGTTCTGCCCACTTCACGCTAATGCAGTCACCAGAATGGTCGCAAGGATTTCCAACTGACTCGGATTCGATGATGAACATGCCTGAGGCCTGGCTTGACGCCCTCCATACGGCCGTTAGCAATGGCAAGATCCCCGATATTCCTCTCACCTCTCTTTCTGGCGGCATCCCTACCTACCCCGATGACTATGATCCCACGAGTCCCGACGTGTGCTCTGCCAGTTATCAATGCAGGATTCCGGGTGACATATGGGACGGCCCACCCGGCACACTGGGTCTCAGCTTCGACGACGGTCCGCTGCCGGTTGGTGTTTTCGTTTACTGTCGTCGTGATATGTTTTACTAACAACCCCGCAGTCTTCTCCAACTCTCTATAGTTTTCTGAAGGAGAAGCAGCAGCATGTCACCCATTTCTTCATCGGTACCAACATCTTGCAGTACCACGAGTATTTTGAGACAGCCTGGCTCGATAACCAAGACGACATCGCCGTGCACACTTGGACTCATCCGTATATGACTACGAAGACAAATGAAGAAGTCTGTGCGGAGATCGGATGGACCATGCAGCTCATACACAACTCGACGGGGGGCCGCTTGCCCAGATACTGGCGGCCCCCTTATGGGGATTCCGATATGCGTGTTCGCGCAATCGCCAAGGAAGTGTTCGGTCTCATCACTGTGGTCTGGAACCATGAGTTAGTTACTCTGCTCGCTGCCAACCCGGGTACTTATCCGACTTACTTTCTTAGTACCAACGATTGGAGTCTCTCAGACTCTACGTCTCACACAAGTCTCAATCGGATCGCTTCTCAAATGCGAACATGGCTGACCGGTAAGTCGTGACACCACCAAAGACGACTCGCCGTCTGAAAAAGGACGTGTGGCATCAGGCCCGAAGACTCCTGGCCTCATAATCCTTGAACACGAACTTTCAGAAAAATCCGTCCAGGCGTTTATCAATGCATGGGATTTGATGGTCAGCACTGGATGGAATTTGACGTCCGTCGCACAGATGGATGGTACATACGCCTATCAGAACGCCTGGAACGCAATTTCCCCCGTTGAACCAGCCGAGGTTGGCGATGTCTCAGTCAGCCCGCCTCCAACGCCTACCACCACGCCCACGTAAGTAATGCATTTTTTGTATGTTCCTGTCACTGTCTCTAACCTCAGCAACAGCAGTCTTAGCCTTGTTTCTACTTCCAGCATCCCCCAACCCACGACCAAATCACTACCTACGAGTGTGAAACATCAGAATTCTGCCAAGCCCCTCTGCGCAGCGACCACATTCCTTTCAGGACTAGTCACTTTTGTGACATGTATCGCCATCTGGGTTCTTTCCTGAAGCCTCCTATCAACGAACGGACAAGGGACATTTCTTTTATGAATACGGACTTATTCAATCATTCCTACCATATACGCTTCCATCACACCTGCATCTTTCAAGGCACATTCTATTTCAGTCTGCATGCGTATCCCGGAACACTTCAAAGTTAGATTGGCCTCTAGTACCTTGGCCTGACATTCCATACCTTACACTACCTACCAAATATGGATGCTACGACTACACCAATAGTACACGACTGCATTCTTTACGACACTGTATGTCAATAGTGTGACTCCTGGTTGCGAGTACCGGTGCGAGAAAGTTGTATATCCAAACAAGTGGTGTGACACGAAGAAAGGGTATCGATGCTAGCATGTATAATGAAGGGGTGTTGCCGCAAGCCATGAAATGATGGTGCGCAGAATGGGAAATTAGTGTCCTACATGAATGTACATGCGGGGCCACGAAGCCTACAAGAATACACAAACATCCATGATAAAAGTATCGTAATCAGAGGTGCTGGATAACTGCTAAGGAAAGACGGGAGGGGAGGGGAAGGGACATATTGCCAGTAGAGAAGCTGTAGCAAAATCATGACGACAGTATACTCGGCCATTTGATCCGGAGGCCCTCTAACCAGCGCATGTACAATAGCTCTGCAATAGGGGATTTCCGGATCTGAGAAGAGGCGGTATCGTCCATCTTCCCTGGCGAAGAGGCACCCGAGTCTGCTGCAGCAAGGCCAGGCACATCTTCCTGGACTTCAGTCACGACAAGCCCCTTGGCAGTCATCTCACTTTTGCGGATAATCCGCTTGTGGGGGAAAAGACCACGAGTGGTCTGTACATGCTGTCGGACCGCTGGGTTTCTGGGTTAACGGTGTCAGAAGATATATGCGGGGCGGATAAAGAAAGTTAACGCACTCGTTGATGCCAGATAAAATGTCCAGAATGACGCTATAAGACAGGGCTGGGTTGACGTCTCGCAAGTCCGCGAACCCCCGAGTTATCATGCTGAGTGACTCAATCTCTCGGGCATCCATGTCATCACGAATGGCCTGTCGAGGATCAGGAACCCGTACCAAGATAGAAAGGGAGATCTACATTTTGGAGCACCGGAAGGACGACATCATCTATCATTGCTCTTCCGGCCCTTTCGGACTCGCTGGGTCTCCGCTTACCAGGAGTTCGCTCTTTGGGGGGTGATGTCGGGGACGTCGGTGATAGGGGGACATCTTCTTTACTGCGGGTGGTCCCAACATACCCAGCCGATAACTTCAAAGAGCCCATGGTGTCGACTTTCTTAACCGGTCGTATGGTGTCAAGGCCAGTGCCCAGATCGGCCTCACGCATAATTGTGCCAGCGCCAGTCGTCTTATGTCGTGCAGCATACGATGAGCGCCTCGTGGACCGCACAGAATTACTGTATGCTGGAGGTGCACCGAGGGCTTCAGCTTGATTTCCTTGTGCAGGATCAGAGCTCTCCACACGGGAATCGTTCGGTAAGCCGGCAGATGCATTGAGGGTAGGAAGGTCTTCGTCGTTGGGGATACCATTGATCCTGACAGTAGAATGTGCTGCTTGATGGTTCAATTTCAGCCCAACTGAGTCCAACCCTGTGCTACCTTTGACAGCGCCGCTCGTATCCACCGAACCCTGATCCCCCTCGTAAGCAGAATTGTCACCATCTGACAAATCTTCGTCATCCATCTCTGGTATGAGGTCTTTAGCAGCGCTACTGAACGTCCCCATCACAGACGTAGATCGAATCGTATCAAAGTTCCAGTCGCTGCGTATGGTGTCGTTATTCTCCCAGCCTAGAGTGCCACAAACGGTAGGTTGATACGCTTGGGCCTTCTGCGGTGACCGAGCACGAAAGTCCTGGTATCGCTCGATTAGTTCGGTGAGGTAGGATGTCTTCTTTGCGGCCTTGATGAATCTATGCTGGAGAAGCTCTTTGGCGCTAGGGCGCTACGAATACTGTGAGGTCCCATACAGAGGCCAATAACGTGCACCTCACGTTTTCAGGATCCTTTGTGAGACATAAAGAGACGAATTCTTTGAATGCCGGGCTGAAGTCGCCCTCTAGTACCGGAGGCTTCGCCTTGGGTATAAGAAAGAGTACTCGCATGGGGTGATACTCAGCCAAAGGTGGCTCGCCCTTTGCCATCTCGATGGCCGTAATTCCCAAACTCCACATATCCGCTTTTGAGTCGTACCCAGCCTGACGGATGACCTCCGGGGCCATCCAGAAGGGGGTGCCCACAAAAGTGTGTCTCAAGGTACTCGTGAGTTGTGCGGCGACCCCAAAGTCGGCAAGCTTGACTTTGCCAGTGGCGGACAGTAAGACATTGGCAGCCTTGATATCACGGTGAATGGTGCCCTCTGAATGCAGGTAATCAAGCCCGAGAAGGAGCTCACGGCAGATAACGGCGATATGACTCTCTGAGAACGGACCTGCTTTGAGCAAGTCGAGACAGGAGCCACCGGCGAGATACTCCATGACGATCCAGAGTTTGTAAGCGACGACGAAAGAGCCGTAGTACCGCGTAACATATTCGGAATCGCACTGAGCTAAGCTAGCGATCTCTTGCTGGATCTCCAGAATGTCGTCGTCCGAGTCCTCGAGGTCTAATAGGAGCGGGCTGGAGAGTTAGCAGACAGCTGGTGAGCACGGACGACAGAGGTGGCGAACCGATCTGCTTGATGGCGACTATCTGCTTAGTTTCATTGTGCATTGCCTTGTAGACTACACCGAAGCTGCCGGTGCCGAGCTTCTCAAGGATGGTGTATTGAGTGGCAGGGTTGTTGCCAGGAATAGGGTACGGGTCTCTAGCGGGTTGGACATCACCATCCTGACTTGATTTTGGAGTAACTGGGGGAGAGCGCGACATGATCGGCTGCTGGGAAGAGTCCAGGTTAGTACGAGAGAGCTTTCTGAGACGATTGCCAGGAGGAGACATGGAAGCGCGAACGCAGGCTAAGGAGACATATCGTGGTTATAGACCCATGGTGCATGAGGATGACAGTCAGTTCATGCCGAACAAGGGTCCTCTACACGTGTTCGGCGGGAATACTCTGCTGCGACTGGGACGTATGGTCTCCTCGAAAGTTGGACCATCATGGATACGTACAGACTTGAACGAGACACTCACCATAATCACGACCTCGACAGAGATATACCAGGCTCGCTGACCTATGACTTTCGTATTACAATCGAAGGGAAAAGAGTAGGTGTTAGACACCCTAACTGATAAGACCGTCTGGGGCCGCAAACGTCATCGAGTGAGCTTCATGTGCCCAGACGAGCATGTGGTCAAGTTCCGTGGCACATTCATTCAGGAGTAAACACCATAAGTTTTTTTTTTTTTTTTTTTTTTTTTTT
>JADGIP010000600.1:0-14144 GCA_016618355.2 Astraeus odoratus | reverse complement strand
GAATCGCGAGGATAGAAGAGAATTCGTGTCATTTCGGGGGAAGAGGAAGATTGTACTTGTTCGATTTGGACGTCGCATGGGATTGGTAACTTTGTCGTCGCCATCGACAGTAATAGCCTTGCTAAGTGCAGCCCAAGGGAGTACGCACGTTCGGCTCGTTACTCGGGTTGGGTCGTCTATCTAGTCCCGGAAACACCACGGGCAAGCCGTTATCGCCGATATCGATTTCACCATCACCCGCGATGACCAGCACCAGCCCCGTCTTTCTCATCACACCTACTACCCAAAAATATGAGTGGGGAAAGATTGGAAACGATTCGAAAGTTGCTGAGCTGGCACGATCATCCGTGCCTGGTTTCGTGTTGGACGAGTCCACGCCATATGCTGAGGTAAGTGGTCGCGGTTCAGGACCAACGACACTTACATCGTCCGTGTTGTTGGTACATATCCGCTATGTGGTCAGCTATGGATGGGCACCCATGTCAAATCTCCTTCGGGAATCGTCGGCTCGATCAAGTCGCTGAGAGATGTCTTAGTCGAACATCCAGAATTGATGGGCGATGTCTCGTCTGTGTTTGACACTACTGGAGGCAACCTTCCTTTTCTCTTCAAAATCCTCTCCATCGGGAAGGCCCTAAGCATCCAAACCCACCCGGACAAGAAGACAGCAGAGAAACTTCATGCCCAACAGCCGCATGTATACACTGGTGAATACGTTTGATGCCAATCCGTTACCTGGCCCTCTCATCCGCGCGCGTAGACCCTAACCATAAGCCCGAACTGGCACTGGCACTGACACCCTTTCGTGCGCTGTGCGGATTCCTTCCGATTTCGGACATCAAGACATACCTTTCTGCAGTCCCAGAATTTCGTTCCCTTATTCCAGAGGAGGTGGTGTGCCGGTTTGAAGATGCATCAGAGGACGAGGGAAGGGTTGCCTTGAAAGAGTTGTTCTCCAGTCTCATGACAGCAAGTGTGGACAGAGTTAAGCAAGAGCTCTCGACGCTCGCGAGGCGTTACCAAGAAGGCCGCGAGACGGCACCCGAGCAAGGTGTTAAGAACCTTGTACTCACCTTGAACTCCCAATACCCCGGGGATGTTGGCGTTTTTTGTTCCTTCGTTCTCAACCAGGTTAATATGAATCCGGGGGAGGCGATCTTCCTCGGTGCTGGAGAACCGCACGCATACGTCGCGGGAGGTACGTCGTCCGCTTCCTCCAGAACTGGCTGCACATATCGGGCATAATCACCAGATATCATTGAGTGCATGGCCAACTCGGACAACGTGATCCGGGCTGGTCTCACCCCCAAACCCAAGGATATCCCAAACCTCGTGCATGGACTTACATACCTGGCCGCCAAGGCGGAAAGCCACATGATCAAACCGAAGCCATTCTCGTTTGGCACACATACAACGGTCTACGACCCTCCTGTCCCTGACTTCACGGTTCTGGAAGTGGTCGTCCCCCAAAACAACATAGCGAGCCATAACAGTATCGGTGGACCCTCCATTGCAATCGTCACCCAGGGTTCTGGCTCAGTTGCTTGGGAAGGTTCCGATGAACGTGTAGATTTACTATCGGGGAGCGTGGTCTTCATAGGGGCTGGTACCAACGTCACCTTCAGTTCCCAAGATCAAGGAATAGTCATTTATCGTGCTTTTGTTGCCACTTCCTGAGGCGCCAATTGTGTTCCGGTCTTATCAAATGTAATCTTGGTGGACTGCGGATAGTCACAGTAGTGCCATTACCATAGTACAACGGATAGAATCAAAAGACAGATGCTACTAATGTGGCTGCGTAACGTCCCACGAAAAACCAAAGAGAATATTCAGTGAAGGGGACAGCGGTCCACGTTTGGGTCTGCTGGATCCACTTGAAAACTCGTAACTAGGTCCAGAAAACGAATGGAAGAAGTGCTACTTAGGTACCAACTGGGAAAATATTAATTACATCGCAAAACTGAGTAATTATAACGGGTAACTTTTCAGAATTGATCTCGAACAATATGCCTCTCAATGAGGTTCGCGATAGTTGGTCCATACGCAGGGATGCGTTCGCCTTGGAATCCTTCCGGATAATCAACGCTAGGGGTATTCTCATCGGTGAAATAACTGGCATGATGGTAAAGAATTAGCATGGATGGTGTAGTGGTTATTTACTTACGTGTCGTTCCAGACAACGTAATGTTTCAAGGCCAGCGCGTGCGTCGTCCATTCATAATCATGAGCAAATCCCCCCGGATAAAAGATTTCGATTACGGAGGAGATCCGAGTACGTGGCATTAGAATTAGATGAGATAGACCATTGCCGTGAACTCCGAGTAAGATCTGGGTGGACCGTCAGCGTATCTTCGACAAGCGACACTACATCAGACTTGCATTCGTTTGGGAAGCAAGGCGCACTTGCTCATCCCGGCTCATCTGTTCCGCACGGACGACATTCAGTACCCATTCTTTGCGCGCTGGTCTGTTGGGCCCCTTTGACAACTCTATTTCGACATTCTTTCTTGCGACAAGGCTCTCCAACTCTTTAACCAGGAGATCATGGTCCTCGGGTATCAGCCGACGTCTTGTGTCTTGTCGAGATATGTACGTAATGGTTATCTTATCGGTTTCCTCGAAGCTCTCGACCGATTGCTGTAGAATCTGCGGATTCAAAGGACTTGCCATACCCATCCCCGCAACTCCAGCAAAGCGCCAAACCGCATGCTTGATCGGTCGCCACCAGATAGCGTCAAGGTCCAGTTTGGAGCGAGCAATAAGTCCATCAACCGACTCACTCGCCGTCCTCTGGTTTACAGAACCACAAAGCCGGCCTCGGAAAGCTGCAGACCTGTCCGCAAGCAAGAGATACGGGAAGTGCCAAGCACGGTTCACTTCAGGGTGTGATGTGGCCTCAACACGATCTTTCCAGTCGATATCCACCTCAATCGTAAGGGACGGAAGGGCAGCACGTAGGAAATAGCTGTTGAACCCAGGGCCATCGCGCCATTCGGACCCTGCGGAATGAGGGAAGATAGCGCGATGTATCGGTGGAGGAGGATTTGGATGAGCTGCGCCCACCCAGAAAGACCAGAGACCAAGTAGAAGCTCAGCGCAAAAGTGATAATAATGTGCGAGGACTGGACTAGGTTGTCAGTCCTGGCCCACGCACGAAGGTTGGTCGACGTACACTGCGGGGGATCATTCAAAAGAAGCTTGAATAAAATGAAATGGTCCCCTCAGATTCATGCCATACTATGGAACACGAAATGCTCACTGTGTTTCCTTCCACCGACATGATACGTCTGTCCTTCGGGTCCGTACCCCAAAGTTGAGTTGCTTGAGCGGGGGTTAGGAAATCCATGTTCCATTGGGTGGGTTCACAGGCAGCAATGTTCTCGGGTGTGATATCTGCTGCGAGTCCAGTAGACGTCATGTATCTGATCTCTGGGAATAAACTGGGGGAGGACGAGACGATGAGGAGAGTGCCATTGGACATGTATATGTCACGAAACACTGTCCAGCCGGGGACATGTTCGACTATCGTTGTTTCTAAGAGACCAGCTGACGTTGAAAGGATGAGTGCTGTGCCGTCTCACGGAGATGATACGACGAGCCAACCTGCAGACGTGGGACTAGTAACTTCCCCCCCGGCGCTGCCCGACAGCTGGATGGGATCCAGTTCATCTTCAAGCCTTTGGCTATGTTCTAGGTGGTCCAAAACTGCCTGTCCCTTGAGGTTCTGGCTGAGCACTATCGCTTGAGGGGCGAAGGGCGCCAGGACCGTCAGAAGATGGGTCAAGATGGCCCCTAACAGAATCAGAATTGCGTCCCGCCTCGATGGTGGCCGTAGGACCATTACGGGAGTATGACCTGCAAAGCGAGGGGAAAGAGCCGCTCGGATATTGGAGACGGCATATACATAGAGCAATGAATTATATAGTAGACAGCTAGCACGAGTGAGAAAATATAGCCAAACAGTAGTGCAAGTTCGAAACCTTCCGTCTGCTTGGTAGGTATTCCGAAGATTCTCGGTCTGAGTCCCGAGCAAAGCTTGACCAACTTCCCCGTAGGATGCACCTGGCACTTTCGGGAGACTGGAACTGGGATGAGCTCGCAACGTTGAGAGAGGGTACCTCTTTCGCCGGTCTTAAGAATAAATGATATCAGATATCGAGGCGAGTAGCAAGTATGACATCGAAACCTTGTTAAACTGATACACATCTATTCCGCTTCCTGAGAAGGTCACGAGGTTGACCACGTAATTCCCATCACAGCACGCATGCTATTCGCTTCCTTCCACGTATTACATAATTATAGGCTGGCCACTATGCTTCTTCCACTACTGTGCGTAGCAATTGCAACTGTTGCCTTGGCCGCTCCTACGTCAGAAATCCGGCCCTTGGTCCTCTGGCACGGCTTAGGCGACAATTATGCCTCGGATGGCATACTCCAGTTTCAAGACGAAGTCAAGAGAATGCACCCTGGCATCTTCGTTCATTCCATCTACATCGACAGTGATGCAAGTGAGGATAAACGAGCCAGCTTCGTGAGTGATCCAGTGTCTATGCGTTGTTGTCTTCGTTTGAAATACATACGTTTTTCCAGTATGGCAACGTCAACAGCCAGATCGCCCTCGTTGCTAACCAACTCGCATCCATCCCACAGCTCGAAAGGGGGTTTGATGCTGTAGGGTTCTCCCAAGGTGGTCAGTTCTTGAGGGGATACATAGAGCGATATAATGATCCCCCCGTTTACAACCTCATCACGTTCGGCTCACAGCATATGGGTGTGTCCGACATTCCGGCATGCCGCTCTTTCGATATTCTCTGCGAAGCAGCACGCCGAGCAGTGAAGGCAGGCGTATATTCCGCATGGGCACAGGAACACGTAATCCAGGTCCGTGTTAAGCATACCAACCTCTTTCCCAGAATATAAACAAGGTTTCAGGCTCAATACTTCAGAGACCCTGCACAGCTGGGGCTTTATATGACGGCCAATACCTTTCTTGCTGACATCAACAACGAAGTCCTGTTACCCCCTGCTAGGAATGCGACGTATGCTCACCGATTGGCATCCTTGCAAAACCTGGTCCTCGTTCTTTTCGAGCAAGATAAGACTGTTGTTCCCAAGGAAAGTGCATGGTTTGGATCGGAGGCACCTCCGGGGCAAGACCTGGAATTTTCATCGTCGCCGTCGTTCGAGTCTCATAATCCTCCGCAGAGAGGATATCAGCTATCATCACCACCGTCGTCACTCGGTTCTCATCATAACCAACGGCCCTTCAGTCCCGTAACGGCCGCGACCGTCGTTCCGATGCGGCTGCAACCGCTTTACATTGATGATTACATCGGCTTACGTAGCCTCGATGAACGAGAGGCGGTAACCTTGGCTACTTGTCCAGGAGAGCACATGCAGTTGACAGGGTGCTGGGAAGATTTGATGAAGAGATGGATTGGACAGCCCTTTCCCTGAGGAACACGTGCTTGAGTACCTGTGACGACACTGACCTCCGTTGGGAGGGGTCAGAACAATAAGGCTGTCGGGAGTGGACTATGTTATAGTGTATGGGTGCCTGATGCTGTGGTAGTGGTCTCTTGACGGTGCTCGTAAGTTGCAAAATACAAGTGCCAATACCTGGCTACTCATCGTCGAGATAAGGACCACTCATAAAGTAAGATCCACACAAAATAAGAATAATAATCAGAAACAAAGTGTTGATGCTGCCAGAGAGATGCCAGTGCAGAAGGCAAAAACAGCATGGAAAATTTCGGAGATGCACATCACAGCAGTGGATTCTATCTCAGCTATGATGCATAACAGGTGTGCTGTGTAAGTTCTGCGTACCCGGATGTCCAAGCTTTGGAGCCCCGCTAGGCCTTACATAAACCTGGTTCAGTTGCATACGTAAGCAAGGTTTACAACGGCCATCGGGCCGACTGTGAGGGTGTTTACGACATGATCACGTGATTCTGTGACTTTACTACCTTTGGTGGCTATTGTGCCATACGCCATTCTCGATTTTGCTTACATACCCAGCGGTTCCCCATACTCTCTTCCAAGTCGCCAGCAAGGACCGTTCTCGTCAAAAATGTCTGGCGCAGCAGCTTCGGCAGTCCCCTCTAAATTTGCGGCATTCATGAACCATCCAGCTGGTATGTTTTGCCAAAAAAACCCCGTTCTGCAGCGAATTTACCTCAAATGGCGAACCATACTCTTCTGCTTATCTTCTGCTTAACAGGCCCGAAGACCGTCTTCTTTTGGGCACCGTTGATGAAGTGGGGTTTGGTCGCAGCTGGTTTGAAGGATTTGAATCGTCCTGCGGATAAATTGAGTGTGTCTCAAAACGTCGGTAAGTAGCGGATCGTATATATTGGGATGTTCAAGATTCTGATGCGAAGCCACTGCAGCGTTGGCATGCACTGGCTTTATCTGGGTCCGTTATTCTTTGGTGATAACGCCGATAAACTATAGTCTTGCTGCAGTAAGTATCTATTTATTTCGATTGACGATTGTGTTGTATTTATGTGTTTCAGGTGAACTTCTTTGTTGGCTCTACCGGTCTCGTGCAGTTGGGTCGCATATTCCAGTAAGCATTCCTCTCAGTTCGGTCGGACCTGGAATGTCAATGTCCCCCATAGTTACAGACACAACCAACCTGAGGCGGCTGCACCTGCGAAGTTCTAGAAATCGAGTGAAGGAGTGGCCTTTTACAATCAGAGTTTATTTGTCTAGTTTCCCATCTTGACCGAAATTATAAAATCTAGAGTACACCTAACATGAACTGAGCGAATCTCTTTCATCTGCTGTCTCGCTTCTTACGGCGCTCTGCTCCTCCAGCTCGGTCTCCATTGACAGCCAATACATTCTTTGCAGCGTCCCACCAGCCTCCTTCGACTAATAGACGGCTTGCAGTTGCGGCTATATCAGATACAATCCGCTGAGCATCGGTGGGACCCTCTCTCACTTGCTGCTCTTGATACTGCCACGCACGGTGTTTATCGAAAGACTCCCAAGATTTGGGTCGCGTAGTTGTTTTGCTTGTGCGGGAGCGTGACGAGCGGGTGTTTGTTGGACCACCGTAGCCATCAAGAATGTTCGTCAACACCCCCCCTAGACTTGAGATAAGGCTGTTCCCTCTTCCATCTCCGCCACCCGCGTTTTGGTCTGCCATGTACCAACCCATTCCCGCGGATACTACTGCAAGTATTGTTCCCCATTTAGCAAACCAGAACGCGGTTCTGAACATCCAGCTCGTGGTCCTGTATAGGCTATGTAGAGCGAGATAAGCAGCGAGCACGCTTATCAGGGGTGGGATGATAGTCTGTGCGTCCCATTCCCAAGGTTTGGACGCGACGAGAGATTGTGCGAGTGAAAGAAGTGCTGAAAGGAGTGCGAGCGTGTGTGAGAGAAAAGAAAGCAGGAAGGAATACAGCGGAGATGGTAACTGGTCAGACAGGTAGTCGAGAAGAGGGTCCAGGAACGCAGGAAGTGGTGCATCTGATGGGTCCATGATGCGACAGGGCGATGTCGTTCGTAAGGGTTATTGCTGAAACTGAAGCTTCTTGTGGGTGTGCTGTACAAATACAGCCACGACACCCAAGACGTGGAGGGTGTGACAGGGGAGGGAATTCCTTGTCACGGTGTGACAAAAATAATTACATTTCCGAATTATTTACTTGAGATGTAGATGTGGCGTAAGCAGATGCTGAGATCGCCACCTCCGAATTCCCTATTTAGTTACTAGATTCTGGGGTTCTCCCTTTGCTGACCAATAGGAATACGGCGGCATCGGGTTAGGCCCGCCGGGATTAGGGTGGTCGATGGAACGGCGCAGGAACTTGGAGGGCTCCGCCATTAATGTCATTATTATTACAACTCCGCGAAACGTGTAAACAGAGTCAAATTCGATCATGTATAAGTTTGAGCGGTCAACTGAGACTCATTTCCTTCCCAAGACCACTTTCTCTGAATCTCCTCTATTGTGGTTTACAGGGCTTTCCCATCCGTGCTATATCTCCTTCGCCCCTCCCCTTTACCTCTCTTTGTCATCATGGCCTTAAAACGAAAGCTTGATTTCGATGCCCCCAACGACTATCCTCAGGTCGGCACCCTCTCCTTCAGTGCAAACTGTGTCTTGACGTGTCATACAGTCTGCCAAACATTTGAAATTGGTTCCCTTCCCTGGCTATGAGCCCGACACTGATGTTGCTATGTCTGATTCACCTTCTTCTGACTTGGACCTTTTTTTCCCTGAGAACCATCATTCTCGCCTTGTCTCTACCGCCAGTACTGCCAGCTCATCCAGCATCTCATCCGGTCTTTTGGATGCCGTCGACTACAGTTCGCGTAAGCGCTTCGTCATGTCAGTTGTTATCAGTCAGTGACCAAGTATGCTAGCGCTTTATCCCAGGCTTTGTGCGAGTCAGCCTGTCCTTGACCCCTATCCATCAGACTCCGCCAAAGTTATCGGCCTTATGCAGCCTGCAAGCAGTTTCTCTCATCACGGGTGGGTTAGATGTTGCGTTTCCCGTTATTCAGCGGTTTTCAACACCTTCGCTCCTGCCTGCCTATCTACCTTTAGCTCGGATTGTTCGCAAATACCCAAACTACGCGTTGCATGCTCAGCTGGTCCCGATGGTTCAAGAACAATGTGGAGCTTCTGCGAACAGTGCGGCGCTATATCCATGGTCGACACCGACTAAACCGACTACTCGATTCGGTCCCAAATCACTATTTTTACTTATGTTTCCACTATTATACTGAACATCCTGCAACTCCCTCCCCCATCGAATCTGGCGACATCAGAAAACGAGTTTGTTACTCTACCGACTAACTAGCAGCTCCCACACATTCCAATTCTCCGACCTCACCGCCCGTCTTTCCCACTTCAACAAGCAACTCGACTCCTGGACCGACTATCATACCGCCATCCGCCTTTTCGATGCTCTCCAGTCCTAGTTTAGTTCTCTCTCTGTTCTACCACCTGCTTTTCGTGTTGCTCGCTCTGTAAATATTATTGATAGTTACCCATGTAAAATACTGACGTGGTGCAGTTTCTATGGTGACGAACATACGTGTGATTTCGTGAGTTGGTCTGAAGGACGTAGGATTGGCTGGTGTTACACTTGTGCAAATGTGACGATTCCGAGTGTTCGAATTTCGCGTCCGACGCATGAACGTGTCCGCAGTGCTCCATCACATCTCTAGTAGTATGACTTAGCGCCACAGTTGGAGTTAGCTCATCGTTGTATCCCTCATGACTCAAACAACCCTGCTTCAGTACGAAGCACCTTGTGCGTTGCTCTCTCTCTCTTTTCATCGCAAGAGAAAACTGACTCGCTGCAGGGCCTGTTCACGCCATCGATTGGTGTAAGTCGCCGTCGCCCGGCCATCAGTCCCGCCCTCGTTCTGCCTTCCGCCTTGCAATTGCTTCGTTCACAGAAGACTATCGAAATCGGATTGCAGTCGTCGGGCTTCAGGACGAGCGAGTTCTTGTCGAAGATGATTACACTGACTACCCCGACTTCGTGACGCTGGTTGAGGCGAATCATGGTTACCCTGCTACGAATCTGCAATGGCAGCCCGCGAGTGCAGCAGGTTTTCCTTGGACGGGAAAATCCCCGAGTGCAGAATTGTTAGCTACTACGTCGGACGCATTGAGGGTGTGGGAGTACTTCGGAGATGCGCCGCTGCAATCCTCCTCGTATGTGGGAAGACAACCGAGCGGGGGCGGTCATCGTTTAACCCTCAAAACTGGCCTCTCTGGAGTGAGTATTCGGATCTATACCAGTGTTGTTCGTTATTCACCCAGGTACGTTATGGTTCGTATAGCAATCAAAAGTGCAAAATCAAGCCTCGGGAGCACCACTGACGAGCTTTTCGTGGAACGAGAAAGCCCCTGGTCTCATTGTAACATCATCCATAGATACGACGTGCACTGTCTGGAATATCGATACAGCGACGGCTATCACACAACTTATTGCTCACGATCGGGAAGTCTACGATGTTGCTTGGCTGCCTGGCTCCACGGATATCTTTGTATCTGTGGGTGCTGATGGAAGCCTTCGTGCTTTCGATCTGCGGAGTCTGGAACACTCGACGATTCTGTATGAAACGCCTGCGCCAAAGAACGCTCCTCCGCCATCAACATCATCACGTCTTCCCTCGTCACCCCTCCTCCGCATCGCGTTTAATCCAACAGATTCAAACTACATGTCGACCTTCCATATGGACGGGACGGATGTCCAGATTCTGGATATGCGAAGTCCTGGGCAGCCTGTTATAGAGCTTAGGGGTCATCGTAGTCAAGTAAATGCTATGGGCTGGAGCACGACAGATCATCCGCTCCTCG
Organism: Astraeus odoratus; assembly: GCA_016618355.2. Taxonomy (NCBI): domain Eukaryota; kingdom Fungi; phylum Basidiomycota; class Agaricomycetes; order Boletales; family Astraeaceae; genus Astraeus; species Astraeus odoratus. The sequence goes on along the minus strand of JADGIP010000600.1, from coordinate 3,808 downwards.
CCACCGCAAGTAGGTGTTCAGTCTGTCCCGCTGGGCATGGCAAGTTTGACAGACTCTGTTACAGGTGATGATTGTCAGGTATTACTCTGGGACGTGGGAACGCACACGCAGACCGCGACGTCGCCGCGCACCGCCAACTCACGTCTAAATTCCCCTCGACCTGACGTCAAGAAGCGCGTTGTGACCGATCCGGTCATGGCGTATTCTGCCAACAGTGAAGTGACCAATCTGGCGTGGTCCCCTCAGATACCTGGCATGACGATGAATACCGGCCATTCCACTGCACCCGGCGAATGGCTAGCGATCACGAGCGGGAAGTCGATCAAGGCGCTGAAAGTATAAGTGCAACTGATAGAAGTGGAGGAGGGCTCCTTCGCTCTTGAGGCGTTGATCAGTGTAGGAATCGTTACTATATTCTACGGAAGACTTCGAATGTGGACTGTCGGCGAACTTGTTCCTGATGTGCCATACTGGCTCTGAAGGCTGACTTAGGCTGTTTGTACGGACGTAGAGCTGTGCCTGGTGGCTTGTGTAACATGTAACGACGACAGTTCTGGTGACGAGAATGTGTACCGCAACAAGCAATAATGTACTGGTTAAGATGCGGTTGCTTTATCGGCTTAGTTTATCTGTAGTCGTAGTGTGTTGTGTTCGAATAGTCATTGTACTATGATCGGTATAGTCCAATGGAAGTCAACCGCTGTCTATCTATTTGTGATTGCTGTGTTATCTGGAGTCAGGTGGTTCCAAGTCATTGACAACGAAATCAATACCACAGGTCCGGGTCAAATATTATACGCTGTCGTACATGATGGAAGGGCGCTACACCACCACCACCACCATTACTCTTATGGCGACGATAAGACTAATGCGCCAACTTCACGAGTATTCGGCTCAGGTCTCAGGAGTGGGCCTTGTTGAAGCTGTGGCATGTCTGCTCAAAAACCCGTGCATAACTTGGAGTGACTTTCGCTCCATTGGTCCGAAATTCGCGGGTGTCAGGCACGGCGAGGAAGATGCCGCTGAGTATTTCTGATGGCCGCGGAGCCACCGTCCACTCCCTCGGTCTTCTGCTGTCCGCTTTTATTTCTATTTATTTTTTCATTTTATTTTATCCTTGATGCATAGCTCCCCGCACGCAACAGTTTGGCAGAGGTGCACACGCCCTTCATGTTGGAAATGCCCTGCTGACGAAGGCCGACCAAATAGTACTGTATGAGTGGAGGTGTCAACGTGAGCGCTTGCTACGTGGCTCAAGCTTTCCCAGTGGCTGGATTACAGTGTGGAGCATGAGCTTATCAGAAAGAGTGCCTTGCACGAGCACATCCATATGACCCTTGCAACGACTTTGTCGACCCAATTATAAAATACGGTATATCATTGCGGGTCTATCGATAGCACCGGATAAGTAGCCCTGGGGCTAGGACGGCTTTCGTTCCCTGCGTTTCTTCGTTACACCCCACGGTTTGTGCCATGGCAGAGATCACCCCAGTTGTTGGCGCCGAGGGCCCCACTGCACAGACTGTTACACAGAGGAAACGGTCGGGGTCGACCCCGTCGGACGAGAATATGAAAGCGGCATCAGTGGTGCACGTCGAAAGTACCGAGCTTCAAGAGGATCAAAAGCAGCTCCTGGAAATTAGCACATCAGCGCACCGAACCCTCCGAGTCGCCTTCCTACTTGGTCTTGCTGTGTTGATCCTTGGGTGGTGGATTTCCGCGACTGTGCTCCCGGCAACCCGTCCCAGATGGTAGGATGTTTCATAGTCACCTCTCTGTCCCTTACTCAGGGGATGGTCTACAGGCTTCCACAAACCATCTTTGCTTGGTTCTTCCTCCTGTACGCGCACAAACCTTGTAATATCTCGGAGCGACACTGACGTGTTTCTTTCAAGTATCATTGCATTCCGGTTCATCCCAAACTCTGCCGTTACCCGGCCTGTAGCAGCTATCTGGGTTCCCGTTGTACAGGAACCGTGGTACAGAATCCCTCGCAAGTTCAGACTCGTCATTGGCTGGGTTTGTCTTGTCGCTTTCGTTTTTGGCTCCGCGTTTGGCTTTCCTTTGTCTGCGGTACGTTACCAACCCTGGAGTTACATACTCACCACTCTCATATACTCAACAGAACGATGACTATCGTCACCGAGCAATATCTGTTCTTGGTCTCGTCGTGTTCCAATGTGGGTTCTACCTCAGTTCCACCAGTCGTTCGGCTATTTACTGGTACGCGTACGCACTTCGGACGTCTTGACACTCCCCAATCTCACCTCCACTAGGCCTACGGTTATCACTGGCTTGTTCATCCAGCAAGCTGTTGCCTTGTTTGTGCTTAAGACAAGTGCCGGGTATTCGCTCTTCAGATACATTGCAAACCTCGCCGAGTCTTTTCTGACGGAGGCTAACGTTGGCGCTACATTCTTCTTTGACGCTGAAACCGTTGCCAAACACTGGTTCTTCGTTAACACTGTCTGTCTTCCTTTTTTTGCACATATGTGCTGTCGAGCTGACCAGTACTCGTTAGTTGGCTTCTATTATCTTTTTCATCGCGACAGTGCAGATGTTGTACTACGTGCGTTATATTTCCCTGTAGATTTACTTGTTTGCTTAACCGTCGTGAAGCTCGGTGTCATGCAATGGATTATCAAAGGATTGTAAGTGATGATAGCCTAATTGTCCACGTTTTGAATTGTACCCTCATATACGTCCCCTTCCAAGTGCTTGGTTCTTCTTCAAGCTCATGAACGTATCAGGTGCTGAAGCAGTTGTTGCTGCAGCCTCCCCCTGGGTTGGACTGGGAGAGTCTGCTTGTCTGGTCAAACCTTATGTCGACATTATGACACTTTCTGAGCTGCATCTCTGCATGACGTCTGGTCAGTATCGATAGTCAACTACATTCAGCTTGGTTTTTACAGGACTCCTAGGTTTTTCCACCATTTCTGGAGCTGTACTCACTGCATACATTGCATTAGGTATACCACCTCAGAACCTTGTCACTTCGTCTGTTATGTCTATTCCTGCCTCTATTGCTATCAGTAAGATGCGCATTCCAGAAACGGATGAACCTGTCACCCGTGGACGCGTCGTCGTCGACCGCGGTGATGACGATGGCACGGATCAGCCTGTGAATGCTCTGCATGCTTTCTCCAAGGGTGGTCTGTTTGGTCTGAATGTCGCCGGCCAGATCTTGTATGTTTGTGCTTGCATCTCTATCATTTCTCTCACTAATTGAGCTTCGTATAGGACAAACGTGCTTATCATCCTTTCTCTCGTCGCTACTATTAACGGCATATTAACCTGGGTTGGGCGTGGCTTCGGCATCCACCAGCTCACCTTACAGCTCATTCTGGGGTACATCGGGTACCCTATCACTTTCCTCCTTGGCATGTACCCTCGATCCAGGGACGTTCTGCATCTAATTTTGTCTGTTCAGGCGTTCCAAGTCATGAAATATTCAGAGTTTCTCAGCTACTTGCCACCAAGCTTATCGAGAACGAATTTGCAGCTTACACTGGTATGCCTTTTTATGGTGCAAATAGGACTTCCCTCAGAGAACGCTTTAGAGCTTTCTGCCATTCAAGCAAGCTCGAACCCTCTCTCGGATCGCGCCTTCACCATTGCTTCGTACTCGCTTTGCGGCTTCGCCAATCTTGGTTCCCTAGGTATCCAAATTGGTGTGCTTAGCGCACTTGCGCCGTCGCAGGCCAAGATTATTGCCCGAATTGCAACGTCAGCCATGATATGTGGCTTCATCTCGTAAGTTGAAACCTCTGTGGTTGTTTCCTTAGCTTATATATGTGATATCCACGTC
>JADGIP010000599.1:0-14183 GCA_016618355.2 Astraeus odoratus | reverse complement strand
TATTTTGGAGATCACTCTTGGGGATTAATTATAACTATGAAAAAGAGCATTTTGGCAAGAGGAAATGAAAAATAAGTGAATTTTTGGAGTGCTAAAATCCTTATACCAAAGTAGCAGTGTTCAAGTGAACAGCACCATAAATGCAAACAATCAACCTCCTCCCATGCTTTGTCATGTCTGCAAGCAACCCTGGTACTATTATGTAAGTACTGATAGGCTATCATGGAAGAACAGTTAAGTCCTGCTGCCAAGTATACATGATGATGAGGTAATACACATGAGATAGGGTGCACCTTTGGGTATGCAGTGGAGATCAGGCAAGTGACAACCCTTAGTGAAGCATGACAAGATAATAGATATGAGAGAGATTCAGAGGAAGCTCAGAGTGATCACACAGGAAATGGGGGCTAAGTGACTCCTCTAGCTTATGTCTATTGACACCTATCTAGCCTGCTTATATACAGTAAATAGTTACTAATGCATAATTACTAAGCTACTACCTTAATGCATGAGACTAGAGAGACAAAGTAATGAGTGAATAAATCATGGGCTGTTCTCCAACGTGTACAGATACTTCAGTTTAGTCCCTCATAAGCTTGCTCACTACAAGGGTCACCCTATAGGATCCCATGCTGAAAGTTGGACTTGAGAGGTTAGCAATGTCAGGTCAGATATGGTATATTGTGACAAATGGATGAGGTGACAATGCACATGCTATTACAGAGGATTGATTAGTAACTAGCAGTGTAATAAGTGAGAGAAGTGAGACAGTGCAATGCTGTGCACAGTATTAGTAATATGATGTCCAAATGTTTAGGTGTCCAGGTAGCTATGCACAAGTGTCAATGCAGTGAGTAATGTACAAAGAATTAAATCCAAAGGAAATATACAGAATCTGACTCCAAGACAATGAAACAGACTGATGTGTGCACATGCACATGGAACCTGAGTGTCAAAGTCTGGATTCTCCAGATGGTCTTCAGAGGCAGAGGAGCATTAGGATGTGGCAGAGAGAACAGAAATTAGGCTCTTGGCCTCAGTGACAGGGCCATCTACTATGCCCTTATTAGAGTCCAGGCATAGGAAGAGCATAGGAAGAGCAAGCTCAGGGAGAGAGAATGAAAAATTCCAAGGGAAACTTCACCAGGAGTGAGCACAATCAGAACAAGATCATTCAAGGGAGGACTTTAGTCAGAGGATAACTCAGAGTAAGACCACACAGAGCCAAGACTTTAGTTGATATTCAAACTGAGGGCTACAGACATACACAGAGGACTTAAACACTAAAAAGTGGAGAAGTACCAGAAAAGAGGAACTAAGGATCAGTGCCAAAAACTGGAAACTGCGGATGATCTCTAGAGGCAGAGGAGGGTTGGGAGGTCACAGAAGAGTCAGGACAAGAGCTCCTAGCCTCAGCAACAGGTCATGTACTGTGTCCTTATGCAGGTTGGAGCCTAGGCATAGGCATAACAGAGAGATAGTGAGTTCCAGGAGAGAAGGAGAGAGTAAGGACCAGTAAGGAGAGAAAGGGAGAAAGGGAGATGAGTCCTTACTTGGGTAAGCCCAGGAGCAAGCAAGACAGAGACAAGATTGCACAGTGTCAGGTTTAAAGTTAATATTCAAACTAGAGATTACAGACATACACAGAAGGACTTAAATACTAAAAAGCAGAGGAATTCTGGAAAAGGAAACTAAGGGACAGAGACAGAACAAAACTGCAGAACTGAGATGAAAAGGAATGTACCATACAGACAATAAATTTTCTTAGAGCTAAGATGAAAGGAAAACATCTAGGTCACAAAGTTTTCTGACATACATCAACAATTTTCAAGGGGTGTAGTCAGGGGAAAAAAACAAAAGACTATCACTGATAAAGCTGAAAGGGTCCGAAGGACATAAGCCAAATTACTAAACATTGGAAAAGTGGAGAACATCAGAGGAATGGAACAGAGCAGAGGGCAACAGAGGAACACAGGAGCAGACAGAAGGACACAAGGAGGAAGGGACAAACACAGAGACAAAGGGATGACTACAGACCAGGAGGGCTGAGGAGCATGTACTCAGATGACCCAAGAGTACAACAATCATCCTCCTGCAGAATGACCAGAGGTGCAGGGGTGACAGAGGGAGACCTAGGAGATCTTGGCCTTCAGAGCATTGACTTGGAGAAGCACTAAGGCCACTCAGAGAGCTGAGATGGTTCAGAGATGGGTCAGATAAGGCCAGAAAGTCACAAGCATGACAGTCAGAGACAAAAGAAAAGGGAACACTGAGGTGAAAAGAGGACTAATGTATGGACTGGAAACTTTCAGGAAGACTGCCAAAAGGGAAAAAGGAATGGCACAGAGAATTTTACTGACAGGGGCAAACAGTTTTCTCAGAATGCAGTGCACCACAAGGCAGAAAGAAAATATACATATGTACTAATACTGAACTAGTATAGAAGGTCTGAGAGGAGTAATGAGAAGAAACAGAGTGACAGAATGCACATATGGAAAGCTGTCATGTAGCTTAGTAGGCTTTTGGGCAGCTCAGAAAAAGGTCAGGGTCATGTGAAGAGCTTGCAGAGTGAACAGGGTATGGCACTGAGTCTGAGTGTCATATATGTGACAATTGTATGTAGCAATAAATCAGATTTAGCCTAGACATGATGCTATCTGGGCCAGCAATTCTGCCAACTATGCAATCCAAATTCTAACAACTACTGCCTCCACTGAACCTCTATGACATTCTGTGGGAACCCAGTAGGTAACCTCAGCAGATGAAAAGCTACTATATTTGTCATGCTTCATTTCTTCCATGTGACACCAATGCCATCTGATGATCTCCATAGTTGTGCACAACAACAAAGGGACTCAGTCAGATTTTGTATGTGCTCTGTCTTCTCCATTCTGCTCCATTTCCTCTGTCTCCTTGTAATCTTGATATGCCTTTCAGACCTTTTCTGCTATGTTAGTGTTAGTTGTTTTATTTTGTGCCCCTGATTGTGCCCCTTGAAAATGTTTTCTGACATGACAAGCCTGGTATGCTGTAACTTGTTTTCTTTGTCTTTTGTTCTTTGAAAACTTACCATGCATGTGTTGCAGTTCTTTTCACCTCATTTGCCATTCATACAGGTTCTCTGACCCTTCCTTTCTGTTTCTGGAAGTCCTCCACTTTTTAGTATTAAGTCCTCCTTGTGTGTCTGTAATCCCTAGTTTGAATATTGACTTAAATCCTGGCTCTGTGCAGCCTCACTCTGAGTCTGTCATCAACTAGCAATTGGACTCTGTGTAGTCTCATCTTCATTGTGCTCACTCCTGGGCTCAGTCCCCTCAAGACTAGTCCTTCTCTTGCTCACCTTCCCCCTTGGAGCTTGCTCCTCTGCTGTGCCTATATCCAGGTTCTGAACTGCATAAGGGCATAGTGCATGACCTGTCACTGAGGCTAAGAGCTCACTTTCTATCTCTTCCACCATGTCCTAATGCTCCTCTGCAGAGATCATCTGCAGTTTCCAGTTTTTGACAATATTGGAGCATAGTACATAGTAAGTAATCTATACTAGGATAGAAGAAGACCTGCAATGAGTATGCCTACCCACAGGGACTATAGTACAGGAATGCAAGTGTAGTAGTACCCCCAAATGTTTATGTAAATAGGACTCTCCTATGCCTAAGTACTAACTCACTAGGCTGTTTACAGTATTCCAACAGCTTAGAGACAATTATACAGGACATACAGGACATGAGTCTGACATTGTCCTCTCTGATTTCTTTGGAATTCTAACATTATATCTCAGCTCACTGTGACATGCTGTACATAATTGCATACAGTATCTTTGAATAATCAATCTACCATCTAGTTACCCCTTACCATTCCTTTGTGCTGTGTCCTTCTAGTGTTCATTGACACCAAAGTGTGGCTTCTCCATTTGAATGACTTTTTACATTCACTTTATTAAGTGTTATCCATTCTCCAATTTGATCTACTGATTGGACTATATTGTGGTGTCATGAGAATGGCTAACCATAAATCTATACCTAGTTGGTTGTAGAGTCAGTGTGCAAGTGGCTAGCAAAGCCAATTTGAGAGCTGCTCGAGTTAAAGACAACATAGTAGCGTTGACTGTAAACATCGAGGTCAAATTGGAAAATATCAGCAGGAGACAAGTAATTACATACATGAATGTGTATCCAAGCCTGAAGTCTACCTCGGAGGCAAGATCTATACTGTTAATAACAAGAAAGATCTGTTCATTGGGTGAGGCGCGAGGATATATTTGGGCATTGGGACTGAGATCATAGGACTGGTCACCAATGAGGATGGACAGTATCTGGAGGTTGTTGTACTGGTTTTCGGAAATGCTGAGCTGCTGATTATGGTCAAAGACATCTATGGTAGCACCAGTTGCTGTTTTGTAGGCCATAAAAGCATCTATTAGGATGAGGTGAGACACAAGTACACCAGATTATCCTGACTCGAATGGCTAATACACACCATTTGGCAGGGAAATCCGGGGTGACCCAGTGTCAAGAAAACCAGATACGGGACCGCTGATTGGCATGTTACCATATACAAGGGAGGATGCATCAACACCCCAGAATTGGTTTGCACGATAAGTTTGGGTGACCGATACATATTTGACATCACTGGTAAGGACAGTGTCATCAATAGTATCAAACGAGAGGAGCCCACCACCGCCCACATTTCTGACATTTGTGGGCACGAGATAAACACCAAGTACAGGATAACTGATGGTCCTCTGGTTATAGAGATTGTCTACAACTGTAGGGTTTATTCTACCGTCTGACCCAAGTTCGGCCTTCAAAATAGTGGGGCCAAGGCCGAGGATACCGTCAATACCCTCCGGAAATGCATTGAGCTCTATGGGTACGCCGATTGGCTGTCGATAGACAGTCAAACCACCAAGTACAATGCTGTCAAGCCATGTCTTTGCACGGAGCCTTATTTTGTTACCGGCATAGCCAACTTCCTACAATATACTGAGCACCACGCATATGCGCATTGAAAAGACATACGACAATTTGTGGAGTCTCAGTGCTGACGGGCCCTTGCACATATGGTTTGTTCTGCATAGCACCGACCCAGGAATACGCGGTGCCAGTATCAACCAGAAGGTTGACTGGAAAGCCGGTGTTTAGTACATTGCGGTTTTGTTTAAGGGACCCCGCTTACATGTACTGGATCCGGAGCTAGTAAGGACGGAGGCCACATAATAGTGGCTAAATTTCTCCACATAGACGGTATCATCACGCTTGCCTAACTGACTATTGTACAGAGCACTTGGGCAATTTGGATTTGGAATGCGGGTAAGCGGTATCTTTACGATATATAAATCAGCAGAAGACGCATTGACGACAGATAGAACAATGAGGATAAAACTACACAGAGACGTGAAAGGGCACATGGTGATAATGCATCAGAGCACTATGGAGTGTGGACTGAGAGCAAGATGAATCGGGGACAACCGCGTCGATCGAGTTTTAATACGCTTTTTCCGGTCGGGTACTCCCGCTGTTGGGATATGGAGTTTTCGGGTAACCGCCCGCACGCCTGAACCAAAGATCCCAGTTTCCTCTGGAGACCACCGACCCTCTGTTGTTCTGCAGTGTGGCAGATGTGTTAAACACGTTGAGAGTCCATTTTTTGTTTCTGATCACATGGTCTGCAGTTATGGGAGTGTCAGGCAGATCTCGTTGGCTTCTGTAAAGGAATACTTGCATGAAAAGTCGGTTTGGCTGCTGCCTTGTGTCCTCATGAGTCAAAGTGATCCGAAGGGTGGCAACGGCGTATCCCAGAACAGACTGTATGCATAACGCTTTTACAAACCATCCAGGTGAATCTGCTTACTGGAAAGGATATGGAATACTAAATTGGATGACATAGGTACTGTGGCTTCGGAGTGAGTATTATGGTGAGTACATTGACTGTGGATTGATGTCTCTTTCTACACAACTCTGCGTGAGTGTTGTTGACTGAAGTGGTAGAGAGATGAATTTTCGCAAGTGTAGTGGTGTCCATAGGACGCAGACTAGCGAGTGGCCGGCGCGGCGATAAGTCAAGAAAGAAGCTTGCTAGTGACATACTTCGTTGATCATGCCGGAGATAATTTGATGTTCTGTTCTGTTGCGCGCACAACAAAGCTGGCCAATGAACTTCCTGGGACATAGAGCACTTGCTGTCCGCCAAATTTCAATTTGGATATGTACGGAATAGTCGGATCAGTCTGACGCTCGCTGAACAGAAGTAAGTAAAACGCGCACATATGCAGTCAGCCTGCGACTGACTGCCGAACAAGTGGCCCAAACGTTGAGAGAGCACCAGCATGTCCGAAGATTGGAGATGTGCCCATTGTAGCACGCCATTCAGCTGATCAGGTGATAGCCAAAAGGCCTGGACAGTGGGTGGATGGCTGACGGCGCTAGTTGCCACGTAAGTGATGGCTGTGTGTTGTGATAGACGCCCTTCCATACTACATAGGCAACTCCGAACACCCCCAGAGTCTGAGACATGTCCGGGACGGCCACTGCACTGCCCTTCGTCAATCACCGAACGGATGTCGATGATTGGATGAAGGTTTGACAGTCCGCACCCCAGACGGCCCATGGGCGGCTGATAAAGCGAGCTGCCTATTTGATGCGCTCGAGGCAATGAGGACGTCAGATGATATGAAGGGTAACGTACACATGTATGTACTCAGAAGACATTCAATCCCACCCTAGCCGTCACGACGAGGTTCTCGGGATCCGATCTACTGTGATATGCGCTCCGTTCTTTCCTCCGTTCTTTCTCCTCCCTCTCCCGACTCCCCCTCCAAGGACCGCACTGGCTCCGCATCCGAGAGACGATTCTATCAGAGCCGGCTTTAACGGTGAATAGTTGCTGAACGTGAATCATTGCATGGAACTACATAATTGTACATAGGAACATAAAAAATTTTAACCCCACCCAAGTTTACGGATGGTGCCACCGCCTTCCTAAACTAGACTAATCCGAATTCTGGGACCCTTATATATTTCGAGCGCGCTCAGGGGAGCAGCCTCCTCCACCGACTTAGATCTCTCTCTCTTCACCATGGCCGAGTCCGTCCCAACCCATCCCATCGCACCAAGGGTGAAAAATGGCTCCAAGAAGCCGCACGTTGGGCCCGATATCCAAGCTTACACGGCTGCCCACGCCGAAACCATTGGCCACGAATCAGACAAATTCTGGGCCAAGGTCCGTATCGTTGGCGTGTATGATCTCGACCAGATCGTGACATTCATGACGCTCTGATTAGATGGCACGGGAGTTCCTCCACTGGGATCGCCCTTTCCACACCGTTAGAGCAGGTGGATTCGAAACTGGCGACATCGTATGGTTCCCAGAGGGGGGCTTAAACGCCTCCTACAACTGTGTTGATCGCTGGGCGTTCAAGCACCCAGACAAGGTAGGCAACTCTGTTATCTGACACAAATGCGCTCTTTCTTAGCCCCTTGATTCCTCAGGTCGCCATCATCTACGAAGCGGATGAGCCGGATGATGGGTGTCTCGTCACATATGCCGAACTGCTTCGCGAAGTGTGCTCCATCGCGAACGTTCTTAAGAAGTTTGGTGTCAAAAAAGGTGATACGGTCTCCATTTATCTGCCAATGACATGGCAGGCCGTCGCTGCCTTCCTCGCCTGCGCGCGTATCGGTGCTGCGCACTCTGTCGTATTTGCTGGTTTCAGCTCAGAGTCCCTCCGTGATCGCATCCTTGATTGTAAATGCCGCGTCCTCCTAACCAGTGACGAGGGTCGTCGAGGTGGTAAAACGATCGCTATCAAAGCGATTGCGGATGCCGCCCTCAAAGAGTGTCCTGATGTCGAACACGTACTCGTCCTCAGACGCACAGGCAACCCTGTGTCCTTCACGGAAGGCAGGGACAAATGGTGGCACGAGGAGACCGCCAAGGTTCCAAACTACTGCCCCCCTGAAATCATGGCATCCGAAGACCCCCTTTTCATTCTCTACGTAAGTGATTGTGCCTCTCAGGGCTGATCGATGGCTTACTTCGTCCGCGAAACAGACGTCTGGTTCCACAGGAAAACCGAAGGGTGTCGTGCATACCACTGGTGGATACCTCCTGGGCGCGGCGATGACCGTCAAGTACGTCTTCGACGTCCACCCGGACGACAAATTCGCTTGCATGGCCGATATTGGTTGGGTCACTGGTCACTCATATATCGTGTATGGACCACTTTGCAACGGTGTCACGACTACCGTGTTCGAGTCAACTCCCGTACATCCTACACCTTCTCGCTACTGGCAGACCGTGCAGAAGCACAAGCTCACCCAGTTCTACTCTGCTCCCACCGCTATCCGTTTACTGCGTAGGCTTGGCGCTCACCACGTTGAAGGATATGATCTGAGCTCTCTGCGCGTCCTGGGCAGTGTTGGAGAGCCGATTAACCCTGAAGCTTGGCATTGGTACAATGAGCATGTTGGGAAGAAGGAATGTGCCGTCGTCGACACGTTCTGGTACGTCGTTACGTCGAAAGGCATGTGTTTGATACTCATCACCCCCAAGGCAAACCGAAACCGGATCTATTGTGATTACGCCATTCCCAGGCGCCATCGAAACTAAACCCGGATCAGCAACGGTTCCCTTCTTCGGCATCGAACCCGCTATCCTGGATCCTGTAACTGGGAAGGTAGGTTCAATTTCATTTTCCGACGATTCATATCGCTTATGCACGACAAGGAATTGGAAGGCAACAACGTTGAGGGCGTTCTTGTGCTCAAGCGCCCCTGGCCCTCAATTGCTCGCACCGTGTTCAACGACCACAATAGATACCTGGACACGTACATGAGGGTGCGTGTAATGACGTTAATAACGATTCCTTTTGGTAAACCCGGCGTTCCAGCCATACCCTGGCGTCTTTTACACTGGCGACGGTGCTGCCCGAGACGAACATGGTTACATTTGGATCAAAGGTCGCGTTGATGGTGCGTGATACCCCCTTTGGTTACCTCGTTTGTCGTTGATATGGGGTCCAGATGTGATCAACGTGTCCGGCCACCGTCTGTCTACCGCGGAGATCGAGTCCGCATTGATCTTGCACAAGGGTGTCGCCGAGGCTGCAGGTATGTTGTGTGTCGTACAGCAGCAGGTACTTGTCTTGACCCATTCTGGCAGTAATCGGCACTGCGGACGAGCTGACCGGACAAGCCGTGTATGCTTTCGTCACGTTGAAACCGTAGGTTCCCAGGTTTCTCCTATCACGATTCATCATTTAATCATGTCTGCTGCGATAGCGAGTTCGCCTACGATCCGAACAACGAGGGGGCACTCCTGAAGGAACTTGTTCTCCAAGTCCGCAAGGTCATCGGTCCTTTTGCCGCACCCAAGAAAGTCATCATCGTCCCTGACCTCCCCAAGACCCGCTCTGGAAAGGTGCGTTGCCACGATGAGGCTCATCTGCAGCCACTTACACTTCGTTCACTCTAGATCATGCGTCGTATCATGCGCAAGATAGTTGCCGGAGAGGGCGACCAGCTGGGCGATCTCAGTACCATCGCAGAGCCTGGTGTGGTCGAGGTCATCAAGAAGAAGGTTGCAGAGTCTGTCTGAGGAAGCAAGGAATAAACTTGTAGACATATCCGGCGTATACATTCGTCCATGTAAGGCTAGATCGGAAAAATCTGTACTGTATGATCCATTTTAGATCTCGTTGAATTTGGGCTTGGTTTGGTTCATGGTGTTTTTATTTTGGAATTGTGTTACTGTACACTGTTCCAGTAATTAACGTGCTGCACGAAGAAGTGTGGAGCACTGGTTGCTCTATCACAAAGTTGCCGCTAGAGGTATCTATCGCCACGGCTTGAGTCTGCTGTCTTCGAGTCTTGACTCTTTGTGATTGGCGACAGGGTAACGCATTTTTTCGAACAGCGACAACTGTCTTACTGTGTACGCACACTTCAGGATGCGCCTGATCGACGTGAATGCCATTCTCACCCTTGAGAAGAATGTCGAGGAGGGACAGGGTCCTGATTGTACAAAGAAAGTCCTGGTGGAGCTCTATGGCCCCAAACTTGCGAATACAAAGTATGCCATACTATCCCATTACTGGGGCGTTCAAGAAGAAGGGCAGGAGGAAGTCGAGTTCACAGAAATGATGGCACTCCCGGCAGGAGAGCACGAGAGGAACGAAATCCGGGGACGCAGCGGGTACAAGAAGATACTCAAGGCCTGCAAGCAGGCTCACAACGATCAGCTCAACTGGGTATGGATAGATACCTGTTGCATCAACAAGGAGAGCAGTTCCGAGTTGTCGGAAGCGATTAATTCGATGTACCAGTGGTATGCTGGCGCAGAACAGTGCTATGCTTACCTCCATGATGTTGATGGTCCCACCTTTCCTACCGAACGCGATATAAAGAGGTTCACCGAGTTCAATGGCTGGCCCAAGTGGTTCTCGCGGGGCTGGACACTGCAGGAGCTTGTTGCTCCATATGTTGTGAAATTTTTCAACAGCAAGTGGGAGTTCCTGGGCGATAAGAAAGTCCTTTCGATATGCCGTGCTTTGACTTCGATCACGCATATTCCGCAAGATATTTTGAAGGATGGACTATCTCCTGTTGATCCACGTCCCTGCATTGCGCAAATCATGTCGTGGGCTGCTGGTCGAAGAACAACGAGAGAGGAAGACAGGGCTTATTCGCTGTTGGGACTGTTTGGAGTGCATATGCCATTACTGTATGGGGAAGGAAAGAACGCGTTCCTGCGCCTTCAAGAGGAAATCATTCGCAGATCAGACGACCAAAGCATTTTTGCCTGGGAGTGGAGACGAAAGACCGGATGGTCCTCCACATTCTTAGCAGATGACCCAAGCTGCTTCGAGGATTGTAATACATTGACAAGGATGCAACACAGCGAGTTTATTAAAAGAATCTCGAACGAAAAAGGCACCTATAATGTCGGTAACCCGGAGATACGCACATTTTCACTCCACAACAGCGGTATCAGAATGTGGCTATACCTCACCCCGGCGATCGACTCACCGAGGCTATTTACCGCGAGGCTAGCGTGCAGTAGCCCCTCTCATCCAGTCATCACTATCCAGGTGGTGCTGTTCGAATATACATATTTCAGATATTTCAACGAAGATACTACTACCAGTCACTGGGGAGAAGGGAGGTTCCAGTGCGTCTTCCTCTCCTATCGAGAGAAAGTGGACCAAAGTGGCTTTACGTTTGGACTAGATCTCACTTCGCTCTTCCATGACGGCTTCGTCGTGAAACACGTCTTTCCGTCTAATGTGTTGTCACGCAATTCGTTGCGCCTATCAACCGTCGATGACTGCGCCGTGAGTGTTTATTACCACAACGAAGATGACCTTTGCTTCGCAATTGCTCTGCAATACTGCTTTGGTCAGCACTGGATAAATTTTGTCTGGGAACTGCCTCATTGGCAGTTCTGTGATTCATCATATTGGTGGAATTATATAGAGACACATAAACGCGCGCGGAAAGAAGGCCTGGATATAGCTCTTCGCTTTGCTGAAGAACGCTTGACTGCCGGCCCGGGGCATCGAAGTTTTAGCACTTCAGCAGTTTGCCTGGGACACTTCCACATTCCCCGGTCTATCCAGGGCATAAACGTGTTTTATAGACGGGTATCACGGCCGTGGAACGGGTGCGTAGTCGAGATGTGCATGACTCGATGCCCTGGCTGTTGTCCTTCCGGGTGGATGTCCCCTAATTCGAAATCTAGAGTGCGCTCTTGTTCTTTCTGCGACCATGTGGATATTGACATCTTATGTTACTATAGCTTCACATTCGTCATTTGATACCTGATATTTGGCCATGGTATAACCTCGTAGATTTCCGCCAGAATTCAGTGGTCACAGGGTTTTGCCTCTCAGTACCTCAGATCAAGGTAGCTTGAAATTATCCATTTAGGCGACAACAAATCTGACGGAAGAAGTTAGGTGACTTTGGTCAAAGGTAATTTCCTGGCGGACCTCTATGTCGAGAAGGCAACATTTTTGACTTGGCCATGGAATTAGACCTCGTCACAACATCTCTCGCGTCCAAAAATGTTCCGCTGCATAGCATAAACCCAAAGAATGACTACTTGAAATTTAATATATCTACGGAGCAATGTAGCAAGACCTTCGCTCTCCGCGAGCCGGTTTACTGTACCCTTCCACGTAACGGAGATATCTTCACCTTACTCAAGGTCCTGTCTACTCGTCTTCCTGGAAGAAGTCTTGTGACAACACTTGTACAATGTTCTGAATGTTACGTTACAGAAAATGAACTCGTTTCAAGAGCATGGCCGACAAACGATGTTGACAGTGAGCCCAGGTTCAGTTTTGATCTGCGGCCATAGGTCTCATCTCTTCCGCATAGACTCCGCGAGAGACCCTCGTATCGGCTGGGTAAGACTCAATACTACCGTCACTTTCTACAGGAAGGTTCTCCCTCTGGTTTGGTGGCTGTCCTCAGTGGATTTTGTTGAAAGGAAGACCTTCAAGGAGATTAGGTATGAAACAACACTTCCCGATAGTGTATGTCATCCGCAATTATTGATGTTGCCATTCGAATCAAGGGTGCACTTCTGCACACTCTTGGGCATGGTATGCATTCCCTGGACATCAATTATTTGTATTTGAACATCCGATTATGCAGGAAGATTCGAGCAATAAGATGAAAGGCGCGATTACCAAGGACCCAGACGGAGTATTCCTCCTTGACTGGGACCTATATTCAAGTGTCTGTTCTTCCGCACCATTCATCCTCATGTTTCTCCTTCCTGACAGAATTCTTCAGGAATATCTAGGGCCATTGGTACGGATATTTGCACAAGGGATCCTTCCCGGTTTGGACAAAAAGCAGGCCAGCTGCCATGTCGATGACAAACCTTCGGTAACCGTTTACTTGCTTGTGTGATCTACCTGTCCACCTCATTCTACTCCCTACCATTCAGAATACACACCCTTTCCTGGAGGGGCTTCTATCAATAATCGCCTCGGTTAACGCCGACAGTGAAACTCAGTCAGAAATGGGACACATCACACTCGACAAGCTAGATACCTTTTCATTGTCGTATACCATTCGCACCTTTCTAGAAAACAAACTAGACTCCTCATGCAGGCCCTCTCCTACTTTGTTTCATTTATCTGACATGGGAAATTCGTCGCTCATTAAATGTTTAGCGACGGGATTGATCGACTATTTCCTAGCTGAGCAGTCACATATGAATAATCACGATGTTTTCCAAGCCTCCACAGAAGTAAAGGCATGGGACATTGCATTAGCAATAAGGCGCATGACCTTTGGTCTGGAGGTTGGTCCACTTTTGTTCAATGGTAGAAATGGCTCTCTGATACTTGAACACACGATAAACAGCTCTTACGAGTCTTCGGTGCTGCCTATGTGGACGCACATGAAATCTACCTATTGTTAGTAAATGATTTGTTTGTTGAAGTATTTTTTACTAGACCGAGTGCGTAAGATATGAATCAGGTGTTTCGGAAGAAGACATACAAACTGGTCTGCATTATGCTCTAGCAAGCTTACAATCACAAAACACTCGATTGATGCGCTCGGACGGTAGACCAACAATTCACACTCTCGTGCGAGATATAAAGGCCCTTCGAGAAACACTCGATCGAGTGAGAGATGACAACGAAAATCTAGCGTTAGAAGAAGATATTACTGGAAAGGTGAGAATAACAATTGCCTTTTCCGGATCGCTGATACGTATGATTAGATTTTATTGGCGAGTTGGATGGTATTCCGCACCGAGGTAGAGAAGTTATTGGCCCAGGCACGTCTACGGACCCCTTCTCTCAGCTGCCAACTGACGTAAATTAGGTTGTGGTTTGCACTGTACGACACATTATGGATGACAAAGCACAGACTGAGAGACAACGAGACCAAATTATAGTAAGTTGTTCAGCGTCTGGACTTAGAGAGTGGGTAACGGACTATCATACTCTTAAGCGTTTACGAGAAGTAGGAGAGATATTCATGCGTGCAGCTGAAGAGCGACTTGATGACGTTCACTGCCCGTTCCGACGGTGCGTGTCGCTGACGACATGGTAACAGCAGATACTAACTGTATCTCATTCAGGATCATGGCGGATGCACAATGCACATCTAAGTACCAGCTATTGCTAGATGCTTATGATGCTGCAGTTCCCAAAAAAATTC
>JADGIP010000598.1:0-14206 GCA_016618355.2 Astraeus odoratus | reverse complement strand
TTTAATTTCTTCTGCTCCACCGTCTAGGCCTGCCACCTAATCCAAGCCAGCCACGCTTCTCGGGGTTGTACACGGCAGGCGAACATGCATGTGTACTGAGAACTGCGGGCAAAAGCGCTGGAATGATCGTGAAGGTGAGATTGATGGCAGACAAGTAGCCATAGATAGGATAGGGGATTCCACCAGGCACAGCCCTATCATAGGCCATGCAGCCAGCCCGTCTTACTGGAATTTCACATTTTCCAACACCAGATACCAACCTGTTCATCAGGAGAGGCTTTGAAAGCTTCTTACTCGGCCTCTCGCAATTACCTTGTCGGGGTAAGATCTATTTGTATTCGTTAACCACCTCATGTCTTGATTACTGTTTCCATGTTGGCGTTGATGAGCCCCGTCTTGATCGCCACTAGGAATTCAAAGCATAATGGCATGACACCTTGGTGCGCTCCAAGGACTTTGAAATGTAAAGTATATCCCTTCATCAATGGGGTTATGCGGAAATGCTAGGTGGTTGTCCATAATGTCGCGCTAACCAACAATGCCTTTGGCGATCAAGAGCAGGTCAGTACCGGGCTTTAGACGGGATAAATGCTTTTGCAAAACGAACGCGCACATGGTAACCATAAAACATTACACTACAGTGTCTTCCAACGTGACATGTGAGACGAGTCATCGTTTGGACAAACCCCATGAGTCTGCCTTCCTCCGATATGTTTCGAAGAACAATCACAAGTAATAGCACATTTTCTTGAACCGCATGAAAATCCACAACTATGTATTCTTTAGTGCTTTGGTATTTATCCATGATTTCGTCGCATCAGTTATTACCTAAGGACTGAGGATATGTTGCCGTCTCTAAAGAGATCGACAAAAACAGCACAACTAACGTACCAGAAGAATACCTCTTTTCCCAAAGCCACGGGACTGCGTCGAATCAACTCGAGACACTATGTCATCTTACTCCCGGATTCCTGCGTGCATTAGACTCATGTTGGTCACGGATGCGAGTTCGTACTGAAAGGTATGATTTTAGAAGATATTTGTGCATGTCAAAGCGAAGACCATAGACTAATGTCAGTGCTGAGCATAGCTTTGACTGCGGCATATACATGAGAAGGATCTCCTTCCTTTTTTTCCTCCCACGAGCGATGGTGAAGCAACCAACACCACCATACCACCAGATGAACAGATACTCACGGTTTTGACATTGTCTGTGCATTTTCAGTGAACACCACCTCAAAATAAATAGGGAAGGGAATCCCTAGAAGGAGCTCGGATAGACGTCCAGAGAATATGTTGTCGACGTCCGTTAGTATGCAGCTCAGTGGACAACTGGTACGCCCAAGTCCGTGAAATCGACAGATGGAGGAATTAATGCAAATGGGCTCTGCGACAATGCAAAAGAGCTCACTACCGAATTCTTCCTGGTTACATTGACACTGATTTAATATGTACTTGATCACATCAAGTCCCTTCTTCTCTCCATCCCGCATGGGCGGCCAGCTCTGGATGTCAAAGTCTTTCACGACATCGGATTCTTTTAGCGCGTCGACCCCTATTCAAAACTTTCTGCCCAAGCCAAAGTCAGAGGATGCAGGAACTGAGGGCAGCAGTCCACTTCTGCAAGGGAGTCCTAATCTATTGCTGTATATTATTCAGTCGGCCGTTTCCTAGGGTCCAATGCTCGTTTGCACACTTCAGCACCGTCTATGGAAACCAGCAAGCTATTTCAAGGGCACGGAACTCGAGGGCCCGAGTATCTGGACGGTCGCTGTTTGTTCCCGTGCCCATCTTAGCTACAGATTATATGGGCTGGGAGGGAGTTCTGCCGACGAAGATGGAGGGACGTGACGGTTTCTTTAGGTTATTGGTTAACACAAGTTCTACTACTACTACCGTAAATTCATACGGGTATCACCAGAAATTAGCATCATTTTATGAGGAAGGCACTGGGAAGCTGCACGTTTATGTATCTATAGAGTGATGATATGGGCATGTAATCCACACCTCTTGTACAGCCTCGTCAGCTTGCAGAGGTGCTCACCACACTGCGGAGACGGTGACAACTTTTGGAAATAACTTCATTCCGCGTTCCGCTGCCGTGTCATCTCCACCCCCGAAACACGAGCGGACCCAATCGCGCTGGGCTTCTCGCACCGCACCGTTACCGCATGCACAAGGGTAGGAGTGTCGCGGAGACAAGCACAGCAGAGCTCGCGGACAAGTTTTTCAAGGGTTAGGTAGGTGGTGGTGTCAATATACTGCAGTAGTTGTGTACATGTGCATACGGCAGAGATGGAATAAGTATACATACCTCACACAAGTGTTGAATTACCGAAGGGTAATCTACCTCGCCAAGATGTGGTTCAGTGGAGGTAGGAGGGTCAATTGTAGTCGAAGTAAAGCGTTCGTAGAATGTAATATTGGTGATGACACGTTGTCGGGCAAGTCGTTCAGGCGGATTGACACCGATGAGAACGGGTAGGTCGAGGTCTTTGACACGGACGACCGCTGAGATGGGGGCCGGCCTATCAGGGGGAGCACTAATCCCATCGTTCGTACTCCCCTCGCCCAGGGAAGGTGCATCCACTAGCAACCTGGGTGTCGTAACCTCGGTGGTGAAGCCCGAAGCAAGCAAGATCTGCTTCGGAAGATCGATGACTACACGTACTGCTACCGCACTTTCACCCGCAAGCCCGAATGCGGCCGTTGTAACGTCCTGTATTAATGCATACACCCCCGCATAATGCAGCCCCTTGCGCTCCCTCTCTCCAACGTGCGCTGTCACCGCCTTGGCAAGATGTCCGTAGTGCACAGAATCCTTCACGTCATCCGACGCTCCACACACATCCAGGAAGGATGGCTGGAGAAGGAGGTAGACGCTGGCCAGGACAGGCTGGGCTTTGGGTCGACCCCAGCAGTCAGTACCAACCGCAGTGGTGAATTGGATCGAATCGAGGAAGACGACATCGGTTGAGTCCACTTGTCCTGAGGTAGAGTACATGTTCGTAGGCGTCACGGGTGGACGCTATTAATGAGCTTACATCAATCCCGGTGAGACCACACTCGCACTCACACGCCATCCTTCGTGGTCCATAGATTGCATTGTCGATGAGAAGAAACAGAGACAGGAGGCACTGGTAACTAAATACAAGTTTAAGGAGAGTGGGAGTTTAAGGTCTATGCGATAAGCCAGTATGTATGTACAGTACGGTGCACATTAACTTAACCGTAGCCTAGGTCCGTTAGGACGACCAGGGCAGTTCCCCTCTCGAGTTGCAGGTGGCGCCTTCCTAACGAATGCTCTTTCGCCTCCAACCCAACACAAGAGAATTGCCCGACCGTCGCAGTCCAATAGATAGATAATACACACGCAACCCTAATGGAATGTAGAGAGTAGCAAAGCTACACAATGTCCATCCGTTACGCAAAGTAAGACCGGTGGAAGTACTGAACGAAAAATTGAGGAATACGGAGATAACGAATAGCCAGATCAATGGCCGTCGAAGAAGTGAGATTGATGATAGGATGATGATGATTTGCTACAAGTGTTGGGGGTAGCCGAGGTAGGGAAGATGGTCATTTAAATGTGGTTTCGCAAAGCGAATACTAGATGGCTTTGTGGGAGGGATCAAGTCAGACCTAGACACCGGAAAGATGAGACCTTAGCGCACTTTATAACATGGTATCCATCATGCAACGACGCAGTAGAAATTCCCAGCCGTCTGCCATTCCTCGTCAACTGGTACTTGAGATACCTCGCACTCATCAGATGCATCTTCTGGTGTTTGTATAAAGGGGATAGTGGAGAAGATGTCCATTGCGTCAGCTAGGCGAGCGAGTAAGGGCTAGGAGGTGTCGCTAGGTATAGTTCTTCAAAGATAGGCCGCTCCGATGGACGTCTTTTAGACTCAAGATTGTAGGTCCACCGCACCAACACCGTGTATATATACGTTTCCACTGGGGCGTGCACAGAACAATTAAGCGGGAAGGGAGCATCACAATTAGCCGCGTTTCGAATCTGATGTGACGTTGCGACGGTCAGCAGGGAGAACGGTGCCTCACCGTCCAGAGGTCTTATTGTTAAGGACGCTCGCGGGACCATGCCACGTTTCGCCTTACCAACAATTTATAGATGGCCCATCTGGAGAGGGGCGCTACTCGGCCCATTCCTAGACGTGAAGCCGCAGAATCCATGTAATATTGGATGCTTTTTTTAAAAAAGAAAGAGTTTAAACGCACAAATTAGCTGTTTCAATACCCTCGTGGTTGGCGTGAAAAAACGTCCAAGAAAGCACCCACGGAGGGGTTCTGTGTACTGCAACAAGTAATAAGGGACACTGGAGGCCGGATTGTAAGGGGAGATGCAAGCCATTAACGTACCAGAGATCGTCAACTAGATGACTGCCATGTTGGCTCTTCCCAGCTTTTTGTCTCGCCGCACCCAAACAGGCAGACGAAACACAATTGCAACGGGGACAAGGCGGCAACACCGCCACCAAGGGATACTCCATGAAACTAAGATACATGCCTTTTCGGGACATGTCATCTCTCCTGGCATCATGTAGGCTATTTCGTGTGTCCACATATGCACCCGACCGCCAGGGCTGCTTCTCGCGGTTGTCATTATGTAGTATGGCACGACAAGTCACCCTGTACCCTCCCAGTGGTGGACCAAGCATTGAGATGTTCCTCTATAGTGCCGGCCGGGCCCCTGTTCAGTCGTGATTGTCACCGGTTAAGTACCGAATGCAAAACCGCGGCTTTCATATTCGCATAATACGAAGCTTTGAATGTTACCATTCTGCGACCACAATAGCGATTGCATCATAATTTCAAGCCATGGCCATCGGTTCCATCGGAACGGGCATGACTCATGGCCAGTCGTGGCTAATGGAATGCAGTCGGCATTCCATATTACATATTTTGAATAGGCGGTGCTCAGTGAATGCCGCCCCATTGCTACAACGAAGTAGGGGTGTTCGCTATATAGCACACCCGTCCACTTGCACACCATTTCAAAAAATGGACGCAATGGAAGACTCAATAATGTAGGCCCAGTGTACAGAACCATCGGTGCTTGTGGTGAAGCCATTCCAATTTAATCATATCGATGAAAAGCCTAATAAGAGGGATGAAATGAGTAGGTATACAGCTCCTTGCAGCATGTCCACAAAATAATAACACTACAAACCAAAGGTACATTTGCTGAACAATTAGAAAATCATCTCCGCGGTCCAAGGTAAGCTGGAGGAGGCGACAATGGACCCATCGAGGGTCCAGGCGTTAAAGTATTCAATCGAGACTCCGCACCTGGGTCTTCTTCAGCATGGCAAGGTGAACCGTAATATGCCACCTCCGAATGTTGGGCCACCGTTCCGTTATTTTCTACCGCGGGGGCGGTGGCTGGCGGAACCATGGACTGCTGGTCCGGTGCTAGCAATCCAGGAACAACTTGGTTCAAATTCTCATACCTGGGAGGGCTTCCGACGTTATCATATGCTGGAAGAACGTCTTTTCCATCCCAGTTAGGATCATCGGGCCTGCCCAATCGCCGCCCAAATGCATCCGTATCGGCGGCACGTACATGCCTGCGACTCGAACGACGAGCGGCTCCCATGGGGACTAGTGGCAATCCTGGCCCAGATGGTTCATATGATGGTTCATATATCCCACCTCCAGGTAGGGGATCGACGGTACGGCGACAGAAAGGGAAGAAATCAGTCCGAGGTCGGTTGGCTCTCCGCAGTACGATGAATCTAGATTCATATCAAACCACGCAGCTAGAGCGAGATCAATCTCCGAAGCACCTCCATAACACAAGTAACAGCGCCAAGGCGACTGCAGCGATGAAATATACGTGTTGTAAGATTGACTGCGGGTGTTTCACAGATCATGTTCGAACCTCCGGGGCTTTCATAAGACTAACCTGGTTGTTCTGGGTGTTATCGGCACTGAGTGCCCTTGGCCAATGGGCTTGCAGCTCCTGCGGGATTGGGGCCATTGGAAGTGTCGATAGTGAATGTTTACACAAGGACGCGCAGCATGAAGGGCGTGTAAGTGTTCTTGCTGGTGATGTCTCCAATAGCTCACAAACTGGGCGTTCAGCCTGCATAGCCACATCTCAGGGGTTAGTTTTCTTATTCCAGCTGCTCTTTGCATCCGTGTTCTACCGGTGGGTTCAATCCAAGACACCGTATAAACTAGCAAGAATGGGAGCACTCGATGGGGTAGCAGAAGTCCCAGTCCCATATTTCCTTCTGATAAAGGGTATATATGGTATCCACAAACTCCAATATACTATGAAGGACATACACGTCAACGGTCCCTAACAAGACGTCAGCGAAAACGTCCAGCGGAAGGAAAAAGAGAGGAACAGCTAGGTTAGTCCTATGTCGCACAGTATGCTGGTGGTGGTAGTGAAGGATTTGTTGACGTAACATTATGCACAGGCGCGACTGAATGTTGCGAAAATGATAGATCCGGAGGCGAGACATAGGGTAATGATGGAGCTGGAAATTGAATTTGGGGCCTTGAATGGTCTTCAGTCCTACTACTTGCTTCGTCTCTATGACACGGCATCTCGGGTGTGTTACGCGGATGGTCTTGGCCACGCATGATTGTGGAGGGCGCTCGGTGCATCCTAGATAGTGGCTGTAAGGGACCCAGAGCTCTCGTCGGTCTCTGACCAGCAGCTGCGGCGCGGACGAAGAAGTTAGACGGAGACCGGTTAGCCCGCGACCGAACTATTACTCTTTATTCAGGTGGGTAAGTATATGTGAGGAAAAGCGTGGATAGAAAACGCACTTATATACTATGAGGAGAAATAATACGAGGGCGAATGCAATGACAATCCAAACCCAGCTTTGGTGAGTAGTAGCCGTCTATCAGGAGTGCCATTAATTAAATGCGATGCAAATGATTCGCATTAACTCTTGCTAACCGACAAATTTATGGCCCTCGCCCTAAATGCCAGATATCTCTGGGGTACGGGGGACATGGTGAACGATGAAATTCTGCGCATCGAGTACCGCAAGTACTCTTAAATATGCGATGCTATTCTGGCAAGTTTATTGACTGCCAAAAGGCTATGAACGGCAGTGAGCGTTTGGCGGGTCCGACGCACAGCCTCCTTTGCAGTGTGCTCATTGACATGAAGCGCGTACAGGAAATGTCGCGTATGTTCCTCCCGTGCGTTATTATGCGTAGGTAGAACGAGTGTTAGAAACGTACAGCGTTCAGAAATAAAACGTCCAGAGCATATATAAGGCGGGTCCTATTGTTGTACAAGCCGTTCTTCCTTATTATCTTCATACAGACAACCACAACAAAAGCAATCAAAAACAAGTGGCACTGGCACCTACCACTAGTACTAATACTAGTTTCGTAAATACCCGTGTCATAGTCTGCCTGTGCCCCTTCAGTGGCAGTCTGACCATGCATGTCCACTAGAATTAGTCGCAGAGTCTGAAAACACCCGAATCCGAAACGCCAATCCTGGCATTTCGCCATTTTGGGAGTGCGGACCTACAGGACAACGCGAGCAAGAAATATCTACTTTGCTCTGAATCTTCACGTGAATGCATCAGTAAAGTTCAAGATTGACTAGAACGCTCTAGAACATCTGGGGGTCTCGCGGTCTGGAGCAAGCACTTGAGCTATTGGGATGATCAGAACATCCACTAGATGATGGTGTTTGTCTGCACTGGATATACTTGCCAATGCACGGTATATCGTTGGAATACACAAGTGCGGTATAGTAGATTCTGCTTCAATGTTTTATGGGTGGTTTTACGTCCCATTTAGCTCGATGGACTTGCCAGGGATGCTATAATGCAGGAGCGCGGACAAATTAGATCTTGCATTACATAATATTGCCGCGCGGTCCGCCCATTTCCGCTGTCACAATCGGAGCCAAATAAGTACCAACAACGCCTGGCCATTTCCGGGAAATTGGTCGAGTCCATGTCACGGTTATGGACGATGAGCTGGAGGACTTCCTCGTTGTCGCCGCCGCCGTCGACAGCATCTGCGTCCAGGGTTGGTATACACGTGCCTATGATGGCCGGTTCACGTTTCTTCCCAAAGTCGCCCACAACAACTAGTATCTTATCTCCAACGTTCGCAAGTCAGATCGATTCAGGGGATCCTGTGCGCGCCTCCGTTGCACATCTCCTCGTCAGGGCGTACACTCTTCCTTGCTCGACTGCCGCTCAGGCATTCCTGCAGCTGGTACAACCAACTGCTCGATTCCAGCTGGCTCTCGACGCACTACTTCCTCTCCTCAACTCTTCTGTTGAAGTGAGTTTTATTCTGCTTCTGTGCTTGGAACCTGGCACGTACCGATCACCTCATAGCTTGCACAACGTATCCTGGTCTCGTTTATTCTGTATTCATTGTACGCTCCTTACCCGATTTCCCTCAATCCGTTCAAGTCCGCTTTGTATGCTACGTTCATCAGCGAGAGAGGCTATGCCACTAAGGTCGCAGCCGAGGGAGGTTTCAGTGAGAATGAACAATTAGTATGGGTCTTGTGGAAAATTTTGAAAGGAGACGGAAATGATGTAATGCCTGTTCTATGCCTTGGCTGGCCCCTGCACCATCTAACAGCCTCTCAGATCGGGCCCTACTCACCTAGCACATTGACCCGGTCACCCTTACTGCCCGAGCTTAGAGCTTCTAATCTCTTTTTGGACGAGGAAGGTTTCTTGGATTCGGATTCATCTGATTTGTGCGTATCGGGTTCATTTCTGCGGTGGCGATCGTGCTATATCCGGTTTTGCAGGGGTACTTCCGATTTCAGTCGACAGGGCGGCCAAGAAGCACAACTCCAGGACGAAAACGGTGTTTTTGCCGGTCAGTCAGCTGCAGCCGACCCTGAGGCATGTATTCTCCGTGAGGAAGATGAAATGAATGAACGTATTGCACAAGCAATGAAGCTACTCCTTGCTGCCCGTGATCGCACGCTCACGCTCACGGAACAACGGGTACGTCCCAGTGTGATCGGACCAGCTAAAGATAGTAACGGTATCCCACAGATCCTGACCCCCTTGATACCCAGTTTAACGTCGCCCCCGATGATCACGTCTATGGACCTTCCTCCCATTGTCGCTCATAATCCAAACATAGCTTATCATCTTGTCTTGGCGTTGCTGATCTCGGCCCCGCTTAATTCCCAGCCACAAGGCTCTTATGTCTACTTAGATGCTTTGAAGCAACTTCCACCCACTTTACCTTCCTTTGATCTACTAGTGCGCTTGTTCCAGGACACAACGTCCTTGACAGACGTTGCCACTGGTGGAAGGACGACCGTCGCTGACGTCGTCCGCCTGGAGGTTCTCGGCCGGTTTATCCATGAGAGCATCAGGTGGCTCGAAAAAGCTGAGCAAGATGAGCATGACGGTCTCGTGAGTGACGACCGTTTTGCCATGGGTGTCCAAAATGTGCGTTTCTATTGCCATATTTACCAGAAACTTTCCCTAGTGACTTACTGACCTCGTATCTAGTTCTGCCGGTTCTACTCTTCTCTTATCAGGCTGTCTATCGTGGACCCGACATCAGACGCGGATTCCGCTGAAATGATGCACTTCACATTGCGCAATTCCCGACTTGAGGAAGCCAACGCTCTCTACCGTGTCTTGGCCTCTGGAAGGTTCTGAAAGATGTGTGCCTACCTCTACCCTATTCTCCTGCACTCATTGCCATACGTATGCGCCGCCCTTAGAAGCTTCTGATCCATTACAAATGACTGTCCTTGATCTATGTACCTCCATCGTCCTCGTCATGTCCCCCAACGTCGTGCCCATTCCATGCCCTTCTCGCCTCTGCATTATATAGCATTTAATGCGTGCAAGCATGATCCTTTTAGGTTGATGTATGTAGCTATGTCTCTCTCTTGTCATCGAAATTATTTCTGGTAGTTATGGTATGTGATCCCACATGGCATTTTCATTCTATTCAAGTATGGACCGCCTTCAAATGTGTAAGATTACAACAAGTTCCATTGCTACGTAACTAGAAAGTATGAGCAGGTGAAACAGCTACAGTGCGAAGAGGGTCACAGAAATGGAAACCATCGAGGCTATCCATAGGTCCTGATGAGAGGCGGGGTAAGACAATAAGCATGGTAGTATGTGGTGACCAGAAGAGATCGTCACTACTCGACGCCAAAACAGTGGTATGTTACGGAAAACAAGAGAGAACCGAAAACAATAGATTACATTTCACAGCCTAGACAAGGGTAGCTTTATGAGGATGTCCCCTGTTGCTTTGTTCTGAATCGTAGAAGAGGCGCAAGACCTGATGCCGCGCATGCCTTCTTCAAGAACTCGTGCTATAAGACAATATGTCTCATCAGTGCATCTCGGAATAGGACAGAGGATGACTAACATTCAACAGCTCGCTTGAATTCGCACGACTTCGCACGTCCACGCAGAGACAGACGCTGAGGAAGCTCTTGAGTTCCTTGCTCAGCGTTTCTGGCTTCTTGAGTGTAGGTGTTCCGTTGGTAGCAATCAGGTAGAGCGCCTTGAGTGGCTCTTCGTCGAGATATGGTGGCTCGTTCTCGATCATCTCGATAGCCATGATACCGAGGGACCAAATATCAACCTTCGCACCGTACTCTTTCTGCTTGACGACCTCGGGTGCCATCCAATAAGGCGTGCCAACCATAGTAGCACGCTTAGACTTCTGATCCGTGAGTTTAGCGCAGAAACCGAAGTCAGCTGAGAAGATATAAGCTTGAGTGCCAAGCGGTAAATCCGATATGGCTAGATACGCACTGATCTTCACCCGACCCTGCGCGTCCAGCAAGACGTTGTCGGACTTGATATCACGGTGAATAATAGATTGGCTATGCAAGTGACACAGCCCCTTGCAGGTCTGTTGACCACGAGTTAAAACGACCACTGAAAAGCACCGAAAAAGCGCACTTCCAAACAGATGCTCGAAATCTGATCTTCTTCTAAGGTGTTGTTCTCTATGATGTCGGTCAGAGCACCACCCTCCATATACTCCATGACAACCCAGAGTTCCGTGTTCTTCACTAGATAAGAATCAAGAAAATTGACGATATTGGGGTGCTGTGATTCCTTCATGACAAGAATCTCGTTTACAATGAGTTCCTTCCGTGGTTGGTGAGACAAATCCATCTCCTTAATGGCAACTTTCTTGCCAGATGCCAAGGCCTTTGCAACATACACATGCCCAGACGCTCTGCACAGAAATATCAATAATTAGTGCAGTGAAAATCCCCGCCACGTACCCCTGTCCCACTTTCTTGATTTTACTGTACAACGTCTTAGGGTCTTCTTCTGAGACAACGGATCGCAGTTTCTCCATGATTTGTGCTTCTGACATCGTGCTGATACGCTTCTCCTTGTCTTTCGGTTTCTCATTAAGCTTCCGCGCGGCTTCGACCACACCAGGCTCGTCACCATCAGTCGTAGTGACAGTAACTTCCGGTGCAACGACTTCTTTCTTCTTGCTAGGCTGCAAGGGCTTCACAGGTGGTGGCCCAGCGGTTGCACCTGCAGGTCCCGCAGCAGGATGAGCTACGGGCTGAGCTGTTGCGGGGGTAGACTTGGCTGGGACCAAGGGAGGCTGTTGCGGTCCGTTTGCCAGATCTTTCACCTGCTTTTCCCGTTCCCGCTCGCGCTCGCGCTCTCTCTCCTTCTCCCTTTCTTTATCCCGTTCCCGTTCCCGTTCACGCTCACGCTCCCTCTCTCGCTCCTCGCGCCTTCTCTGTTCTCTCTGTTCACGTTCTTTCTGCGCTAGGGGATCCACAGAAGGTGCCTTATCCAAAGAGGGCTTGGGCGTTCCCTGCTCGGGGACATTGCGCGTCTGTGCACGGGCACGTAAGTCTGCAGACGACGGTGTATGATTAGATATAGCAGCAGCAGCCGCCTTTGGCGCTGCTGGAGCAGGACGCGTGGCCGTCAGGAGGGGACGGGGAGGCGCCGGTCGGCTGGGCTGCAGGGACGACGATGCCTGGAGCATCGGAGGGATGGGTGGTCGTGCATTGCCCCCTTGGCTAGATGACAGCGAACTTGTGTGCTGGGTGTGTGAGCTATTAACGAGCTCGGCGGCCCGAGCTGCAGCAAGCGCAGTCGAGGAGAGACCGCCGTTTTGCGAGGGGGAGCCGGCGGTCCCCATTTCAGCTGGGGCAGAATCTTGTCGTTTCATGGGGCTAGGTCGCACTTCCAGTGGAGAGGAGATCTTTGACAAAGCACTCCCGCCAAGGCCAGTACCTGCGTTAAACCGGGGTGGCGCAGAAGGGCCATCCATGGAATATGGGGAGAGCGTAGCAAGCGCAGAACCTGCAGAATTACCAGATACAGACCGCGTTATTGGGGCCATTCCCATTCCCATCTCCTCCAGCTCACGTTTCTGATGATCAGTATAGAATTCGAGAACATCAAGGACGGCCTGGGGATCTTTGGCATAGTCCTCGCGTGTAATGGCGGATTTTGTGAGTAGCTTGCTCCATTGCTCGGGCATGCCCTGTTCCGGTGAGAGCCATCAACGTTCATCATCTTCTCAAACCTGTGGAGTGATTATTACGTACAGTAAAGGCCCCAGTGATTGGATCAAAGCCAACGTGGACTTTGTGCACGAAATTGGTCGGGTTGCTTACCCCCATCAGTGGACTGCGGGAGTAGATATCGTCTTGCCAGCCATACAGCTCCTCGTCATTTTTCAAGGACAGATGGTATCGTTTTTCTTTCGTCTCCAGTAGTAGGCAATACGGCTTTAGATCCACACGTTCGATGTTGGTAATGTCCCTCAGCGGGATCACGCTCTGTTGAGGTGCAGACTAGTGCGATAGTCGATCAGCCAGTACTCGGCCGGATTCCATGGTGCAGCGGAAACACTGGTTGGGTACATCACCTACCTCGGTTTTGTGTATCGACAAGCTCTCTTCCCTTAGCACGAGCCACTTTCTCAAGAACATGAAGCTAGCAAATCCTTCCTCTTTCAGGCTGACCAACCCGCTCCGTATGATCTGGGAATTTAGAGCTGCGTCCGCATGTCGGAGAGGGGATCCACCGATGCCGGTGTAATCGGGGGAATAAGACGAACCGGAGGAGAAGGCGGCACTGTAGCCGGAAGTCTGTAAAGCATGATTGTAAGGAGACGACGTCGATGTGATATCTGTTGCTCGGCGTACAGGTGCCTGGGGAGCGGGTCTGGAAGGTGTCAGGTTCGTTGCGGTGATCTGATTGAAGGCCATGGGAAGGATAAAGTACGAGTTGTAGGAGCTGGTAGGTGTGAAGTGGAAGTCCTATGGGCACTTAGCCTGAAGCGTCGACAACGAGGCAAATGCGAGGGTGGCGGGAGAGACTATTACGTCGTGGTATATCGGGGTCGTCACCGCCGTGCTCGAGGGTGACGGCGTGGTAAGAGATAGGTTGAGGGGCGGAGATGGGGCGATGAAGACGTCGAGCTCACAAATACCCAAAAGCTGTCCACTCGGTGTTCGGATCTACCCGCCAACAAGACAGAATATGATCTCCACGGTAACGATATGTTCCCAAAACAAAAAAAAGTGTAGAAAAGAAAAGCGGTCAACCAATTATCTACACAAGTCGCTCTAGTTCCACCAAGGAATAAGAGGGTTTACATGGCATAATCGTCTTCTACCTTTCGACCCGGAGTGCCAAATCCTGGTGGTTACCAATGCTACGTAAGAAACTCCCAAACAACCATTCGCAGGGAGAGTAGGAAGCTGTCCGAGTGGGATTCAAGCGGCAGAGCATGACGGGAACAACCGGATCACTTGTTCTTCGTCATCCTGGTCTCCAACATAAGCTCTTGCACTCTGGAACCGCCGTAAACTACATACCTGTAAATGAACCTCTTCTTCGTATGAGCGAACTCGCCCAGCTTGTGGCCGATCATGTCTTGAGTGACAGTGACAGGAATGTAATCTTTGCCGTTGTGCACCATGAAGCGGATGCTGGGCCACCGTGATAATATTCAGCTCATTCTCGTGCACAGAACGAATATGACCTGCTTACCCAACAAAGTTGGGCAGGATGGTACAGGACCGCGCCTGTGTTCTTATCGGGACATTGTCCTCTAATGCTTGCTTCAAGTTAGGGAATGCAACAAAATACGGGCCTGCGACGGGTCATGGAAGCTGCCTCTGAAGGGGTAAGGAACGACTCACCCTTCCAAGCAGACCGCCCAGACCTCACAATCAAGG
>JADGIP010000597.1:0-14234 GCA_016618355.2 Astraeus odoratus | reverse complement strand
TTTAGGATGGAAACCTGATCAATACCGTCGGGTCTACCTGAACAAGTTACCCATTCTCCTGGCTTGCCTCGAGCAGGGTATGAAGATCACCTATACAGTGAGAAAGGAAACATCGGAGAATCTGTGGAAGGAAACTGGTAAAAAGCGGAAAGATAATGTTGCATGCATCACCCGGTGGACGTAAGCCTTCACACTGATGTACCATTGAACTCGTTCACTAATTACATTTATCATCGACAAGGGACTTGATCAACGAGGGGGAACGTTTGCGGAAGACCCTTGATCCTCAAGCCCCGCTTCACGATAGACCTAATATGGAAGCATTTAGAACAGCTGCAAAGGAAGTATCGAAGTTCATCGGCAGGGTTCCTATCGATAGCGGAGGGTGGAATGAACGTTTGAAGGATGCTGTCGATTCCGTGATAGCAGACCTTTAGGTGAGCAAGGGGCCATTGAAGAGTTGGACAACGATACGAAACGAAAAAAATGCCAGTGAGAAGGGGAGCATTGACAGGTGCATGCGGCAAACCTCGTTGGCAATATCACATGATTGTCAAGGTTGTCTTGTACGCATCGATGGTGTGCGCATGTTAGATAGCACATATGATAGATAAGATGGATATCATTACACGGATGTAGTGGAATGCACAGCTCGGTCCCTGTCGTCAATTTGCAAGTCGTGGATGCGTCTGCCAGGGGTTTGCTGTGGGTGCTGACGTGCTGACATAATCAAGTTGGCTGTTTCCGTCAAATCTGACATTTTTTTGGCTGCTGTCAGCTGGGTCTGGTTAGAGACTAATCTAGATCCCGTTCTGCAGGATGCGTACGACTCGAGATATACATGTGTGATGTATATTGCTAAATCCCCAGATGTCTAGGTCGAGAGAATTTCCATCAGACCAGGTTAACCGGGTAGTACGGAGAGCCTATTCCCCCCAGGCAACTTGGTTGCAGGCTCGGCGTTTCATTGCATCGGTCCGGTGTGTGGGGCAGATCGTCCTTGTCTCAACTTAGGAAGCACACAGGATCAATATCTTGCGTCAAAAAAGGGACCTCCAATCACCCAAACCCGCAGCCTTTCTATCAGCGCTGGGGTGGAGCTACTTTCGTATCAGGAAGTGCCATTAGTGGCACATTGAAGCAGCCTCGTGTCGTGTCGTGTCAAAACTCCCCTTAGTCCAAGGGACAGATTCGAGTAAACGCATTCTAACAACGCATTGCTCTTTGCACCGTGACCTTCTTACACATCATACGGCTGCGAATACGATCCTACTATGGCGCATGGTGTGGACCTCAGTATATTTGCTGTCGACCGCGTTGTCGACCCTGTTGAGCTAGCCAGCGTCCTGCGCCTCCTCGAGCTCATAGTGGTGGAGGCGTCCGACACAGACGTGGCGCAGCTAGTCCAAGATCTACTTTCCGTTCCAAATCTTTTTAGTTTCCTTATGTCAGGTGAGCGGTACTTATCTGCTGAGAGGGTGCTACGCGTTTGCTCACAGCATAAATACTTAGTTTCACCTAGCTGCTCGGCAAAACTGATCGAGCGCATTTCTGCTGCTTTCCCAAACAAGCCAGCGCTTATACTAGAGTCTTTTGAAACTGCTCTCCTCTTGCAATTATCTCATGTTTTGTTCTCTGTACCTCCTCACCTTTTGTCTACTGATGTGTCCAGAACCATTGGCCAGTACAGGCAACACGTCGAGCAGGTCTTGCCTGTCCTGGCCGCGCTTTGTACTTCAGATTTCACTATTCAAAGTGTTGACGATAAGCATTCTCTGGATGATAACATAACAGACGAATACATACCCTTCCTCAAACAGAAGGCGAAGAAACAGCGGCGTAAGGCCAAGCAAGTGATTCCGGCTGTCGATGCGACGCCCTTTCACAAGTTTGGTGTGCACGTCCCTGCAAGCAACGAAGAAGCTGCGCAGATGGCCAATGAGATCGGTGACGGGCTTAAGCAAATCCTGCACGTACGTTCGTAACCATGTCCTCATATGTTGGGATTGAGTTTGTGGTTAGTATTTCCTGACCTTGTTGTCGAACCCCGACCTGGCCGCTCCACTCAGGGATGCGTATATCCCTATACCCGATATAACCACCAATGAAACCCGGCAGACCGTCGTCCAGCCAGCTAATACCATGGTCGTGGAAACTAGACCATCAGCATATCCGATGGTTCAGCCGATGAAGGCAGCACTCTACTTTGACAATGCAGACGATTTTGGCGAATGGAGGATCCTCATTGGATCTAATGCGACCAAGAAACTCAGGGAACTTCGAGGAAGTGACTCAAAAAAGTTCAGGATAGTCGTCAAGAAGATCAAGTATGTCGTTCACTAGTCTTACCTATGAACGTGTTGTCACATGGACGATAGGCAACTATCCAACGGCCATTTTTCCGACGATAACCAGAAGAGACTAGATGGTGTCAAGATTGGTGTGCCTATCTTTGAGGCAAAGATGCAGCGAGACCTAAGGCTCGTGGTACGGATGGATATTTGCTACATGGCGAGACTATCATCAATGTGATCTACAGTACCAAGTGGACTGCGTTCCTGATCACGACGGTAAAGTAAGTGAGCTTAAAACCGTGCACTATGAAGGTCTATATACTGAATCGTGCCTTAGGTCGAGCGACAAGGTAGCTATATCATCCGTTGGAGTATGTACTCGTACTCAACGAGTTTGAGCGAAGTAATCAAGATCTACGGCATATATACACACACACAGCTCAATCGCATCTGGGATGCAATGAGTCATCATTTGGCTGGTAAAGGCAAGGAGTACCAACAACGGTGGCTTATCTCTCTATCAGAAATCATATTAGTTACTCAGCATTCTCGTGACAGATGTACATACCGGAATCCACCAGCCCATCCTGGTGATAATGTATACGCACCTGCCACGTTCCCACCGGAGGAACAAATTGAAGTTGTAAAGCATACGCCCATGGTCTTGAGCGATCAAGACATGGACCAGGTATGTTTGTCTCTCTTTTCTTTCAACCAGTGACTGATGGCATATCTTACGACTCATAGCTACACAGCCTCCTCGTGTAAGTAGTGCATAAGCCTCTTCTGAATTTCTTTAATCAACACCTTCATAGTCTTGAGAAATACGTTACATTTTCCCAGGTATGTTCTAATCAACCTACTTCTAAGTTGTGACTTAGCACCATCGCTCAGGCATTTATCAATGGTGCGAGAACCTTCTAATTTCCTGCAACTCCTTACTATGTTGCTGCAGGTTTGATCGCAAACCAGGATGTCCAGCACGTCTTCGAATTAACGTTCGTACTTCTTCCGTTTTGAAGCATGTAGTTAATGGCTGTACAGTCCCCAGGAGAGGAAGATAGTCGAATGCGCGACATCCTGTTATGTCTTGGGTCGAAGCGGTACAGGGTGAGAATGCCAATTAGCCAAGGAACCGGAAATACTAAGTATTTGTCAGTAAAACGACCACCATGCTTTTCAAGATGCTCGGCATACAGCGAGCGTGGCAGCTCCACTCTGAGAGCTCTGGCAGTACACCACGGCCAAGACAAATTTTTGTTACGAAGTCCAAAGTGCTCGCAACAAAGGTAGAGGAGTACTTCACGAAGCTTCTCGAGTCCCTTCCATTAGCAGGATGCACGCTGGAGGATCTTGCGAAGCTGAAATCCCGTAACATGGATCGGGGACTAGTGGATGTGGAGGACGACCCTGATATCCAGAGTGGTATCCCCAAGAGATATAGTGATCTTGAGGATCACCACTTTCCTTTATTCGTGACATTTGATCGCGTTTGTGTATTTTCCATCAATCCTAGTAACAATAACTTATGCCCGATTACTCAGCTGGCAAGAATGATTGCAATGGATGTCTTGGATACTGACAACCCCGATGCTAACTATGCCGCCAAGTTTTTCATCCAGCCGGAAGATGTGGATGCCCTGGACTCATTCGTCACCTATGATGTCTTCGCGAACTCGTACTGGCCCCACTTTCCCCAGCCTCTTACCAAGGGTCTAGGTAGGAGTTCCCCTGCTTATTCGGGATGCTCCGTAACTGATCCTGAGCGCTGTTCAGACCCATGGCTCGTTTTCGGTGAAATCATGGGTGAGCCAAATCGGCTTTCCAAAGCCGGCTACAACTGAAACACGTGCAGGGATTATCAAAGGATCGGAGAAGTCGCTTCCGCTCCCTGACGGGGCACTAGACAAAAGTACCTATTGCGACCTTCCGCCACGTTCAAACCCGACGTTTGCAAACCAGCGAGGCACTGTATATGCCATATTTGAAGCCTATAGTAAGCTTAAGCGACGCCGCCGACATCACGACGTTGCAGATCGGTTAGTCATATCCTGTCTGAATTCCAATACCATTCCCATCCATTCAATGTCAGAACACACGCAATCCTCAAAACGCTCCTGGGTGGAACCCCGCTTAAAGGACGCCAAGTTGATTACCTGTTCGTGCTTGCCTATGAGCAGATGCGTCATGTACTGATCGTCGGCGGAATGATAGCTATGTAGACGAAGCGCAAGACAACTTACTTATAGATGCTCTTCGTACGCTGGTTAGGTCCACTTTCCCGGCGATTTGACCGAGCTAGATCGTAGTCCTGCGACTTATATGTCGTAACCCCGAGGGTTTGTTCTGGGCAGGCGATACCGCACAAACGATTTCCGCGGGAAGTTCGTTTAGATTTGATGATCTAAAGGCCTTTCTGTACCGCATCGAGGTAGGTGTGCTCGCTTCACACAATATTGGGAGTTAAAT
Organism: Astraeus odoratus; assembly: GCA_016618355.2. Lineage (NCBI taxonomy): Eukaryota > Fungi > Basidiomycota > Agaricomycetes > Boletales > Astraeaceae > Astraeus > Astraeus odoratus. Next base: position 9,471 of record JADGIP010000597.1, on the reverse strand, counting down.
GGCATCCCAGGTAGATCAAGCTCTGCACCTCACTAGAGACCGCTCTATTGCCCAGCCAGTGTCGTTCCAACTCGCGGTCAATTACCGGTCCCATGGTGGCATCGTCAACTGCGCCCATTCAGTTATTGAACTAATCTCTCGCTTTTGGCCGAATAGCATCGATGGTCTCCAGCCCGAACATGGTATTGTTGATGGGTTGAAGCCTGTGTTCTTCACAGGGTGGGATAAGGATACTGTTCGATACGAACAATTCCTTTTCGGCGCCTCGTGCGTGACCTGTGTTAGGTTGCAGTGCCATAGCTGACTTCTCCTGCTCAAGTGGTAGTCACATAGAGTTTGGTGCACAACAATGTTAGTATGCTTATCAGAAGCAGGACATACATTTTTAACGTTATAATTCCAGGCATCCTCGTACGCAATGAAGAAGCGAAGGAGAAGCTTCGCCAGCAGGTCGGAGATATTGGGTTGATTATGTGCCAGTCAATTTCCCGCTCTCGTCGCTTTCTACTAACAATAAAGGTTATTCTAGGACCCTTTATGAGAGCAAGGGCTTGGAGTTCAACGACGTGAGTGTTTGCTTGGTATCGTTTACATTGTGGAATCTTGGTTAACGCATGGGAAGGTCCTCTTGTATAACTTCTTTGAGGATTCGAATGTGGACCTGTCACGCTGGCGCTTGGTGCTCGCGACGATCGATGGTGAAAGCGAGGGTCAAGATTCGTGCCAACTACAAGCACCATGCTTTGAAAGGGATGAAAGTCGCTATTCTGGAGTGTGCAGTGAGGTATGTAAATAACAGGTGCCATTTCGCTCACTAGCCTGACAACCCGTGCTAAGCTGAAGCTCCTCTATGTCGGAATAACGAGAGCCCGCAAGAACATGTGGATTGTGGATAAGTCAGACAAAGGTGAACCAATGAGGGTAAGTTAGTATTTTATGTTTCACCGATCAAGCAAGCTAATGTCCCGACAGCTTTTCTGGACTGCCCGGTGTCAGGTACAGAACTGTACACCCAGCACCAACGTCCCTCATCTTGCCGTGTCCTCCACACCTGAAGAGTGGGCAGAGTTTGGTCGCACCTTATTCCAGCATAGGCGGTATACGCAGGCGATGCATTGTTTTGGACGCGCCAACATGCAACGTGAAGTGAGGATCGCGGAGGCATACTATTTCCGAGAGCTCGCTCGTGCAACCATGAGCGCCTCTCTACAGAGTGAACAACGGCGTGCGTTTATCAAAGCCGCGGACGCCTTTATCAGGTGTGGCAGCGAAGGAACTGGAAAAGATAGGCTGCAGTACTATCGTACAGCCGCGGAATGTTATGTCAAGGCCGCAGAGGATTGTAAGGCTGCTGAGGCATACATCAGTGCCGAGGAATATGATTTGGCGGCGAAACGATACCGCAAGGCAGGAGTATTTGATAAAACAGTAGATGTCCTCAAAGCTCACTCGAAGAGGATGTCACAAGCATGTGCGGATGACTTGCTCACTGTGTGCCGCCTATACTACTGTAGCAAGGACGATGTGAAGTATGTGTTTCCTGATTATCCATTTCTTTCAGATGTTCATGGCATTATAGACCGCCGTCATCTTTGTTTTCATCCTTCGAAGAGGAACTAGAATTCCTGGAAACCTATGACTTAGATGTCGCTCTGGTTGTCCTACTGGAGAATCACGGGCGATATCTCCAGGCTGCAGACCTGCACTTGAGCGAGAATAAGCCTTTGGATGCCATCAGAGTCCTTCTCAGGGACGAAGACAATGGAGAGGCTGCAAGGCGTGCAGGGGACATACTCCTCAAATGTTTGTGGCAACAATGTCCCTTCGGCGCAGCAATGCGAGATGATGAAATGACAAGGAGTTTCCTTTCGTTCAGTACTCAGTTATCTCTGGGACATCTGTCGCCCTCAGCTCGTGACCAGGTGCGTGTCACACTTTAGTACTTTTCTCTTGCCTCATCCTTTCATCTGTCACCTACAGATATCTATGTTCCAAGCTGCTGCTGCATCAGATCAAGATCAGGCAACGAAACTGGAGAAACTTGCAACATCCTTCCTCGAGCGGGAGGAGCGCATTGCCGCTCTCTGGTGCCTCGATCGCTTCTTTACGCCATTGCCTTTATCACTTCCAGACACACTCGAAGGTCTAACACGATTCCTTCGCGAGTTTTATGCCTATGCCCACCTCCTTTACATTGTCGCATCTCACAATGACCCCGTCGGGGAGCCCATCATCCGACAGCTTTTCGGTATTACAGATCTTGGGAACGGCACATATGTAGTCCACCCTGGGTCCTTCCTTCCCGTCTCAGTCTCGGAAACTGATCCAGCTCTTAACGACGTGCCTACCAATACAGACTTACATTCCCACAAGACCCTCACGGATGACTTGAGGGAGCGCCTACGAAAACATCTACGAGAAAAGGTGGTTGCGGAAACCACGCTTTGTTACAATGCGAAGATTTTCTCTCAATGTCTCTCATATATCATCCATGGTGCCTGCAACTATATTGGTTGCCTTCAACAGCATGCCTCGTTATCTTCCTTGGACTCTGCACAGTATAATATGCGAGTTGGTATCCACTTACAACAGATGCGCATCCTGCAACTCATGTTCTCTGCCTTTCCGGAGATGAGAGCAGATCATGAGTGGGTCAGCTCCTCTACTTCGTATGGTTGCCCTACTTACACCTTCTATGCAGGGTAAAGAAGGAGATAGCCGAGTGGGTTGAATACCTGTACGAAGCGTTCTTCCCTCCTTTCCATGCACAAGGCACAATTGCAGATCTGGATTGGTCAAGCATCCCTGAAGCTTCTGATGGCATCCGTGTCATGAAGAATTGGGTCCGCGGTGCAATCTATTCACTTGATTCGCGCCACATGCGCCAGTTCTTTACCGAGATACTTCGACTGACTAGGTTAAGTTTCACTTTTGATGAACATGATGCAATGAAATATGTGACACAAGCGAATGGAATTCGGTATTTTCGACGCAAGGAGTTGTTCCGAAATGGAGATCGCTATATCCTAGACGACCATATCATTTCAGTGGAGGCAACTCAGTGGAGCAGTATCTCGGCGGGTGTCCTTTGTTTGCGGTAAGACTTATCTGGTTAGTGGGCTATTTGCATTTTTGACTTCACTGTAGCCACATAATTACCCATGGCCTGCCAGTGAACTTATCAGTTTTGTGCGACTGTATAGAAGGAATATGCAGCACCTTTGTCGTGGCACTACGGCTGAGACGTCCCGGAGAAATACCATTGAGACTGCATGATCTTATTGTGCCACGTAGCTGGTTACTTTGGCACAACGACCTTTCTACGGAAAAGGCGGTCAACCTACTTGGCATGTTCCTGGATCTCATGGAAAATCTTCTTGAAAAATTGCGGTTGGATAAAGTTCAAGGTAAGTACTTCTTACCTTGGGAGGAAGTTGACTAAAGTTACATGGAAGAGTGTTTTTGGCTGATTCTTACGAATCTCACTACTACACACCGAAACATATTCATTTCCAGAATGTATGTATTAACGGCGATCCCCTATTTGTCTACTTAACCGCTCCGCAGATGTAGGATGCTGTGCCTACGTAGGTTCCCATCTCTCAAACTCCCAAGTAAATTCTAACATTTCGTGCAATAGTTGCACATAACTGTTCATCTGCTTTTGTCATTTCGAGAGTCTCGACCATCTTCACTGGCCTCAAATCAAATGATCCTAATAAACGTATGTCATCTCTTTATCGAAGGTGTGGCTCGTCTCTCGGCTTCGTCGCATGATCTGTACTTAAAGTCTTATTGGATCAGATATGCAGAAGCTCCCAGTGTACGAGATGGCTATCTGCGTGCCCTTATCACCGACGACGATATGCAGGCTATTCCAGGCCTTGTACATCTCATTTACACCAGAATGAAGCACCGGATTGCCAGAGGGGTCCCACCGCGCGTCAAACAACTCGAATACCAAAAGATCGAAGAGATACCACGTCTGTTAGGTTCTCATATTATCGCTGCTCGATCCTCTCTTCGTGTCGATGCACCTACTTTTGTACCGAGACCAGAGATCGTGCCACAAACCAGAGTTTCTGAAGTCTATGAAGATGTACAAGACTTGCAATCTGAACCTGAATTTACCGAAGCCTCCGAGCAGCAACATGTCCAAGAAGACGACTTGATTGAGGTTGGAAAGCTTGTACATTCGGCCGATCCTACAGAACTGGAGGAGTCTGCAGCATGTAGGATACAACAGGTTTATCGCCGATATGTGCAGGAGCGAGAGCGCGACCAATTGCGCAGGTCGAAGAGGACGTCGCTCGAGGCAGAGAGATGCACGATATTTGAAATGTGTCTGAAACATGCCCAATCTTCTGCTCTGAAGTCAGGTCCCTACCGTATACGGTTTCTGGGCCCTTTACCACATCTGCTTTTGGCACTTAACAAGGGGATTGCGATTGCTGATGCTCTGAAAGCAAAAACAAAAATTCCGGGAGTTTTGATGACGGAGGGTCATGAACGACTAGAAGAGCTTGGACGCCAGAGAAGTGAACTATCGTAAGTTCGTACTCTTTCCGCATGGTGCACTTTCTCATTTCCTTTCGAAAGATTTCTGCTCAAGCAAGGACGTGATCTGCGCAAGAAACTCGGCCCCGAGTCTGCATTTCACGACAACCGTGACATGACAGCTCTGAAACATGCCATAATACAAGCGAAGGACTTCGTTCAGAGGATTCCCGCATGTACGAAGGAAGTTACGGAAGAACTTAATGTTGCTCTCAAGGCAGTTGTTACTGAGAAGAAGGCAGTCAAGAAGACAAAGCCATCTCTCAATGTGGACGATCTCGACCCATTCTGAGCCGATGTATATATGTACAGAATCCCATGTATTATTGCCCCAACGGGAATACATAATCCCTAGTGTAAATGGTACCGAAATGATCCTAATTCATGTAAATGACATGCATCCTTGCTTGAGGATTTTCACTGACTGCCCTCTGTTTGCTGACGCACGCCGATACCTTCGCGATGCCTCAGGTAAGTGGTAACCGACCTACTAGAAGAAAGCGATGACAAGGAGTGGAATTTACAACAGTCACAGTGGGGTACGTGTACAGTAAGGAGATGAATCGAAAATATGAACAGAAACGAAAATAATAATAATAAAGATTCACTCTTAGTGCATGAATAGATGGTGTTCATTTCTTACATAGTCAAGAATGGATGATCTCGACCCATTTTGAGGTGATGTATACAAACAGGCAGAGACGTGTATTGTATTGAGTCTGCACACATATTTGATATTACTATATGAAGGTATAGGAGGATAACTTCCTGCAAAATACCTAGTATAACCCCATGACTTAGCAAAGCATACGCAAGTAATTGTAATCAATCATGCTAATGGGCAATCATACCCATGGATTCACAAGAGTTAGCTTATACCATACATTCAGAACCACTGCAACATGGCTCTCATATAGCTTTCACCGGACTACCGCACAGACGGAATAGAACAAGAGTATGACACTACAATCATTGTTGAGGAACATCAGGGGGGGTATATGTCCCCGAGGGTGGTGAAGGGAACTGCATACTATTGTGCACGGCTGAGGTATATTGTGAGCGACACGTCATGCAGGGATGGAGAACGAAAACTTACAGCCAGTACCACTAGGCGAATTACAATTGAAAGTAAACCCATCAGCACTTGGGCTAGCCAAGGTGACACCCGCAACAGATGTACGCCCGTCATAGAAGTTTTGCGTAACGTTACCTGCGAAGATAACCAATGGGGGACCGGATCTTACATGACCCACAAAACGGTGATGGTACTGCAAGGATTCACGACTCTCGTTGAGAAGTGACACAGATCTAACTGTATTAACATCAGGCGTGACTTATTCAGTAATGTCATTGATTTCGGAAAGCAGGCACCGAGTATGGGAACTTACTCGATACATTATCATCATCCGTACTAGTAGGTCGATTCGCAGGGTCACTTTCGTTGGCAAGTGACGCAGGTATAACTGTATTAACAGTAGGTGTGGCTTATCCAGTAATGTCACTGATTTCGGAAAGCAGGCACCGAGTATGGGAACTTACTCGATACATTATCATCATCCCTACTAGGTCGATCTGCAGGATCAACGAGCGGGGTATATGTACCCCCAGTTGAAATGTCAGGCGCTCCCCATAAGCATTCCAAGGTCTCAGAAGTACACTAAAGGTGGTTTAGCTGGAGGAATTTTAGATTGAGCGAAGTTATCATATCATACCTTGGCTACTTTGAATACATCTTCACAACTCTGTAGAAGCAGCAGTGGCTGCTGTCCACAGCGAAAGTATTTTATGAACTTGGACGACTCGTCACGTCTCTCTAACTCTAAGATCTGCGTCTGGATCCTGCACGAATTTCTCAGTACCGGATGTTACAACCTGTCGTGCATATACCGGAATGTATAAAATGCACGCAATTCACTCACCTAACGTATTGCACATGAAGATCACCAGCGAGGTCATTGTAAAGGTACCCATGCCTCGACAAGTCACGTATTTTCTCCAGCTCATTCCTTGTATCCTGGAGCATTCTTTTACTTTCACATATGGCGAATCTCAATTTCTGAACTGGGAATACTTTCCGGTTATACTTGTTTGATAAAGGGGCATCGAATGTTGGGTGTCGGTCTGCTGACATGATGAAGAGTAAGTTCTGGATAGCATCCTGATGACGGTAGCTTCCCTCCAGTCTTATGTATTGGGAGCCTGCCGAAATCTTTGTTACATCCCCAACTCACCGCCATTTTCCTTGTTGACTACCGCTGAGTTCCTGGTTGCGGAGCTCGCTGTACCAAATATCACGACTAAGACGGCAGCCGATTACATAAATGACCAGCAGTGCACGGGGTCCCATTTGTGCTACACATGCTGCACTGTTCTAAAGGTCTTTCAAGATCAAACTCGTGGTCATAACGCCATGGGCATGATACGCATTGGCAAGAAGACAGAGAATGCGGCCCAAGCAGCATATGTTGAAGAACAACGGTTACAGCAAGAACGTCGCATCTTTGGGGACGTTTCCAACTTTGAAGACGGACAGCTGGCGCCGTATGAAGTCTGGTGGTCTCAACATTTCAACTGGCTTAGAGAACGTGGATACCTACTTCGACCACGCTATGCGCCAGACTGGGTTCCTTCGTGGCAGGGATCAAAGAAGAACAAATTGTCGTGCGAAGACAGTTGGCCCGCTAATGTATGTGTTGCTGAAGGTTGTCATGTTGGCGTGTGCATAGCTCACGGTACACAGTCTGCTTCTAAAATACTTGACGCTACGCGCCTTTCCGACGGCGCATATGTCACACTGAAGATCGTAAGGCGACCGCTACATCCATATGAGGTCGAAATTGGTCAATTTTTTTCATCTGAACCGCTAAAGTCGGACTCAGCCAATCATTGTGTCCCAATATATGAGGTACTTGCCATTCCAGAGGAAGAGGACTCCGCGATTATCGTCATGCCGTTGTTACGTGAATACGTATCACCTCCGTTCTCTACAGTTGGGGAAGCGGTGGAGTGTTTTCGACAATTGTTTGAAGTAAGCGCATCCTGGGCCCTTTCTTACACGTGGTTGACGACTAGATAGGGTCTACAATTCATACACAGGCATCGCGTGGCTCACCGGTAGGTTTTATATACACTAATATCATATCTGTTCTAATGATGATTAAGGGACTGCACGCACTTGAATGTTATGATGGATGCAGGCAGGCTTTGCATTGGCAATTTTCATCCTGTAAAGCCCCTTATGAACCGAGATTTTTCGCGATTCGCACGGTTTTGGACACGCACCGAGCGGCCCCCAAAGTATTATTTCATTGATTTTGGTTTGTCTCGTCGTTATGAACTGTCCAATGTCAAGCCCTTGGAGGTGCCAATACGGGGCGGCGACAAGGAGGTGCCCGAATTTCAAGGTTCTAATGGGCCATGTGACCCTTTCCCCACTGATATCTTTTATCTGGGCAATCTCATCCGCAAAGACTTCGTAGAAGTGAGCCGCCTAGTTCATCGATCATGTGTAAATTCTGAACTACAGGTCAGACCAAGCGTGGATTTGAATTTATGCTACCAATCGTTTCCGATATGGTCCAAATTGATCCGTCTAAACGACCCACTATGGATCAAGTTGTCGAGCGTTTCCAGAGCATTAGAATGACCCTCAGCCCATGGAAACTGCGTTCTCGCGTCGTAGATAAGGGAGAACCAATGTTTACAGTAGTCCCTCGTGCTGTATGGCATTGGGTACGGCAACTTACATTCATCGCTAGGCGCCTTCCTTCCGTTCCTTCACCTCGTAATACATGATATACTACATATGCGTGTACCATCTTACCCTCGTATCTGTTCATTGGAATATACCGATCTGGTGTGGATGACCGTCACTTCCTCACCAAGCACTAGCGTCCAGTGACTTCTGATGATATGCTGCAGTCATAAGTCTTGACACTCGGGAGGCGGACTTGGCGGACTGTCGCGGGAATCAAATTATGGACATTACTGGCGTTATACTTCCGCTCTGTTCCGTCTCTCTAATGGTATTACAGTTGACAACGACGCATAATCAGAACAAACGCCCTGCACTGTACTACAGTTCTCTGTCGTCAGTCTAGCCCTTATTGTATGTAACGTATTTGCTTTGGTATCCACACCATCTTCTTTGGACGTATGGACCCGCGACACCCTTTCCTTACCTCTTTCGAGTTATTCATACCTGATGGACTTTTTCTCCCCCGTTGAACAGCCATCCTGAAGCGAAAACAAGGCATCCTTGACAACGGCAGCGGCCAATCAATCAAACCTTGGACTCCACCACTCACTCTAATACTTGCATGGTAAGCGTTGACGGGTTGCAGCTGTTGCTGGCACCTCTACGCGGTTATGCGAGCGCTAGACCGTTTTCCACACCTGTATGTTCAAGAACGCGAACTGTTGAGGGTGATCAGTGAAGACGATCACACGCGCATCCACCTGCAGACCCTAGGTTCGCTACAGATTTAGGAATTGGAACGGTCTACCTCAGAAGACGTCGCTTGCAAGTTGCAATGAGAGGGGCCCGCTTCTGCTGCCATGTAGGGCTCTGCCTAGGAGAGACTACGTAACTTCTGAGCGGACGAAATATGGCCAATGTTGGAATCGAGTTTGAGTCGTACATATAAGGACTACAAAGGGAACAACACCCAAAGCGCACAGTATAACACTTAGACCCGTTTACAAATATGTGTGTATAACATTACGTAGCAGCGGCAGACTGGGCTTCACTGCCGTATGATCTGTTGAGAAATGAAGTTAGTTTCACGTCTCCTACCAGCCAACAGACTTACTACTTCTGCAGCGGACTCTGACACACGAGACACACCTCCGACCTTTTCTGCCTCGGAGGAACTTATCAGACTGATGTCACGTCCTAGCTTCTTTACTTCGGAC
>JADGIP010000596.1:0-14263 GCA_016618355.2 Astraeus odoratus | reverse complement strand
CTCTGGTGTTCTCACCGCGTCCATAATAAGCCTCATGGGATTCATATACTCACGTGCTAGGTCCCTTGGGCACTCCGCGATTTGATCGCTAATGATAGAGTTACACGCCTGTTTTCCGAGGAGCTGGTCAGCTTACGAGATGCCTTTCGAGATTGGCATCCCAAGACAGCCATATTGCGGGAAGTCAAGAGAAAGCTACAGCCCATCCAGCGTCTATCAGCTTCCATGATAGCTGCTAGTGGTCAATCGATCAGCAAGCTATGATAACTTTTTGTGGAACAAATCTAGCTATTAGAAAGCATCGTCGATTTTTGGTATCTTTACACACGCGAGCTATTACGCGCCAAGTATCACTTACCGTTCATTCCTCAGAGGTCTCTTATTTGGGCACGCGACACACATTTACTGCCACCACACTATCAGATGTCATCAATCGGCAACCTGTAACATCAATCATTTGCATACCCTTGCTGTATTAAAGTAGTTCGGAGAGTTCATCTATCATGCCGATGGTAGAAAATGCATACATTCTTAACTTTTGGTCAAATGACTGTTCGTGGCCAGCAGAGACGTCACGATCAGGAAGGATCATATCCAGCTATTTCTATTCTTGTAAGAGTTCGTGTTGGTCCGAGGTTGTCCAAGGTCCGAATCACATGGAAGTTTGTAATACAAACCTGATAAATGCGCTGCCAGCTCCCTCCGGCACCATAGGTATACTCCGAATGCACGAACCAGAAACTGACAATGTAGCACGTGCAACATAGCTATCGGTATTCTGCGCCACAGTCACCAACGGTGGAGATCATCCGACGACCATTGGACTGTGCGAGCACTGCTTCGATATCCCTGTTGTCGTCTTCTGACAGGGTAAACCCAAAAACATGCAAATTTTCATCAGGGTGTTCGGAAATCCCCAGTCGGGCACCTAACGCCAATAGAAAAACGAAATGAATCTCCGCTTCAACGGAAGGAATGGAACAACACCCATGTGGGACATACTGACCAATGATGACAGCTCCAACGAATGGATGATCAAGTACCCAACGCGTGGCAATGTTAGCTATGCTCCGACCATGGCGGTCTCCAATCTCACGCAGCACCGCCAAGAGGGACTGGAACAGCGCCCATGTGCCCCAGGCCTTGAGAATCACGTCGAGGTACTACAAGGGACACAGGGACGAGCGCAGTGAGCTACGTGTATACACACCGATGGTTCTCTTTTACCTTGCGCTGGGAAGGTGTCAAATTTTCGGCGTACAGATCTGGCTCCGGTCTGTTGAGCCATTTGTCGGATAGGAAACCACCGCACTGCATTGCGCAGGCGTAAGGGAGCCCGGGCGAAGTTTTACCGGTTGAAAGACTCACCAGCGTGCCATATGTGAGTAATTTGACGTTATGCCGCTCGCAGACATCCGCCATGCCGTGCAACGGCCGGGTATCGATGAGGGAGAACTGTGTGGGCTATGTGAGACAAAGCGACGGGATGCATGGAACATCCACTCATACTTGTACTTGATTGGAGACGATGAACCCTGGACCGAGTTGTGTGCATATCTCGTCTGTTCGGACTGCGTCAAAATTGCATAGACCCACTGCGGATATTAGGCCCTCGTGTTGGAGGTCTTGGAGGATCTGAAGGGCAGTGAGATAACCCTTATCCGAATAGTCCTGCCAATGGAACTAGGCGTGACAGGTGTTAGTGCACGATGGGGTCAGTGGGAAACAAAGATACTTACCTGGAGCAGATCGACCGATGTAGTTCGCATGCGCGTTATACGCTCCTGTACCGCAGCCGCCACGACTGCGCGAGAGGGCTCTGTTGGTCGAAAGACACACCACTTTGTAGCACCTATGACGCTCTCGGGAGCCGAGAGCATCCCTCGGAATTGCCCCTAGATAGATGAACGAGCTACTTGAGTGCCCGCATTCTGAAGACGTCAAGCTGGGCAACATACAAAGAGGATCTCTGCACTCCCATAGTGATCGGCTGCAAATAGATAAATGTCAGCGACGATAATAAGCCAGGGTCGAAGCGTGTTACCCTAGATGTGAACAAAAGGACGAGGTCGGTGAGAAAGATATGTAAGCGACCACTGCCCCGCACCATGTCTTGCGGGGGTGTTTCAGACAAGGCGGCCAACGTCGAAAACAGACAGCGCCGCACCAAATGCATTGTAACCCAGCTCAGCGTGCCTAGCCATCCCCTGACGAATTTTACCTACTGAAGCGCTACCCCAGGCATTGCTGGAGAGCTGCCATAGCCCAACCCATAACCTCGGAACGACGAACGGACCCAGCTCAACAGTCTCTAAGGTGAACTTGCTGCTGGACATAGTGGGGGCTTGAAGACGGGTTCAATGGACGCAAGAGAAATTCTTGGTTTATTTAACGGCTTCCTATCAAGCTCCGTTCCAAATGACAACTCGAGGGTCTCAGAGTCCTGGAGTCCCCTTCTGCATGGCCCGAAACCATTTAGGCCCCAGGGCCTACCCTCACGAGGCGACCGATCACCGAGTCACATAAGTGGGATGATGGATCTGCGGTGAACAAGAAATGTGCCGCCTCCCGCCCTTGACAGGGCCGACAAGTGTGTGCACTCATGGCATGCATGACTAGAATTTAAATAAAATGATGGCAGTACTGGTCGCGCGTGCCCAGAACGATCCGACGATGATGTAGCTTACCACATTATAACATTACAAAATTGGGGAAGCGATCTTGACCGAACGACACAGCGTTGTTGGTGGGCCTGATGATGATCCAACTCCGAAACAGCAGCACTGCAAATAAATCCAGGATCCGACAAAACGTCCACGGTCTTGTTCTCGTGTCTCTTCCAGCTCGGTTTTTGTGTGCTTAAGCGCCTAGCTTTCAAGGATGCCAGCCCCAGAGATCGCTACTCAGTCACCAGACGGTGGTAAGGCTTTGGGCCATGTGTACGTGTCTACTGCGTCAACATCACACTTTCACTACGCCTGATATGGGCTCCTTCCAGAAATCTCATGGTACGTCACTCTCCTGACCGTGGCGACACATCGTGTTGATCATATACCTCGCATGCAGGTCGATACCCTTATAGCAAATGCCACCATAGATGAGCAAGTCATTTCTGTGACGATGTCATACATATACCAGCCCTCCTAACTCACTTGAACTGCTAGCTTAAGGGCCATCACAAGAAGCCTTCTTGCAAGTGGGTCTCCTAGTCTGGCGTCTGCGTTCACAGACGCAGCGCGCACCCGTCTGCGCCAGACAAGCGCAAAGCGTATAGCAAATACCAACGGGCTCTTCGAGACGACGATGGACGGGATCCATGTCGTTCCTACCTCAAATCTCGACCATGTACTGGCCCGCGTTCGTTCGCTCTATGGCGCTGGCATGGGATTCGCGAGCTTGGGGCTCCTCGCGACCATCGTTAAGGCTACGGTGGGATTAAGGTGGGAACGGGATGGGGCCATGGCCGCAAAACTAGCGGTCATCGACACAGATATCAGCCAGGCAATCCAGGTATGTTCGATGCGAGGCTGGGCGCTCGATCGGGTGCTGACTTGGAGGGTAGAGCTGCAAGGAGGAACTTGAAAGCGACCGAGTAAATGACCTCACCAATGCTCGGGAGACGGTAAGCAAACTTTGGCTTAGCGTGCAGGAAAGTTTGGGGGATGTGGAGAACTGGGGCGGTGAATTCCCCTTCGAGAGGGCTGTCAATAGTGTCGAGTATTGGAAGATCTAAGACAACAATGTACCAGTATTTTGTCAACGATAACGTCAAAAAACCCCACATGGTCAGTTTACGGTACGTGCGAAGTGTGTCCAGCACCTAGCAACAGGGTACTCGACCCTTGCCGTTGGCAATTAGCACCGTCGGGAGTTTTCCACCGGCTTTCATATAAGACACCGAAGGGCTAATCTGTTACCGTCGAATCAGAAAGTCGAGGAGAATGCACTCTCGGCATCATCTACCGAATCGGATTGTTTATGTAGGGTCATCATCGCCGGCAAACACATTATCATAAGTTACCGGATATGCCAACAAAGGGACCGACCTGCTCATGTGGGCCTCTAGCGGTGATGCGACGCCTTCCTTTTCGTCTCGATTATTTGCCGGATTCATGTGCGGGTTACCCAAGCTGGGGCTAACCGGATACTTGGATGACAACCGGGAGGCCAATGGGTAACCCTATAGCAAAGGTTTTCCTTGGCAGAACCGGCAGGGGACCAGACCCTCCTGTCATATCATTAGGATATACGGCCAGGATTGTAGCATTTGCAGCTCCACCACTAATAATAAACTCGCCTGTTTGTAAAAAAAATCTCATGAAGACAAACTAATACCCGGAGACCGGAGATGACTTTGCGTTGTGAATGAAGAGAAAATGCTATGTGGACGGGTGGTGCAAAGAATGAAGCCGAGCGATAGGATCGCAAAATTCTCTATTAAAGGGCTGTGCGCTAGGTTAGACGCGAAGGGAGTTCATATGGTTGATCGAAAATTGCTTCGGGTTGATTCTGAGCCGATCAACCCTTTCCCTACAATTGGTCAAGCTGGAACCGTCCCGTACTTCACCTACGACCAAGCGGGCACACCTCTGGCGAAACATGGTCGTCTGCATTTCGCAGACTGACGAGCGCTCGCCTGTCCCAAAGGCTATAGCGTGAGATGAGAGTCACGCGTGAGCAACAGTGGCAGTGGCAGTAGGTGGAGGCAAGATGGATAAGCCGACGATGACGAGTTCAGCAGTGAGTGCCATGACGAAGCTTGGATAGTTACGCCCTAACACATATCGATTAGGTCTGATAACCTAACCGCTCTGTGCGCAGACCGCAGTGGTTTTCCCCTGCTTGCTACACGAAGGTGGGTGCATCCACTCGCCGGGCCGGTCCTTATTAATAGGTCCCGCCCGGACCTCGAGCTTGGTGACCCAGTTCCGAGCGTATGTGTCTCGGATATTCCAGCCGCCCTCAACCCCAACAAAGCCCATAAGGCTTGACAATTACAGCTCCTTACTTTAAAACCTCGGGATCGATCCTTGTAGCTAATGGACAACTCCAAGTACAGTGTCTGAAGGACGGCGGCCTCCGGCGTGTTTGGGTTACTCCAAGCAGCTATTATAAAGCAGGGCGGGGGTGTACTACTAATTGGCCACATAAAACGGTGACTCTGGCACTTGTGAGAAACATGGACCTCTCCTAATTCTCCCTGTCTGCATCCTTGCGTAACTCGATCGTTTAGGAAGAACCTGACAGAGCAGTATTTTCTGTCAAGCTGCCCTGATGAAAGCCGTAATGAACCGTAATGATAATGCAGTCGGGTTATATTAGATCCATGGCCTTAAAGGTCGCTCTCTGCGCCAAGGATGGGACATCGTCCTTGTGCCTCCGTTCCTTCAGCGAGACATCGAATGCCCTGCCGTCAGCGATGTCCGCAAGAACGTCGAGACAGTCTGCAGAAACCGTTGCAGCTGAAGAGGCCATGCAATTCAATACAGCGGACCCGTATTTGGTCACCCTGGAAGCACACGACGACCCTCAAAATATGTCTGCGATTAGACGGTGGATAGCTGTTTTGATCATTAGTTCCGCCGCTCTCTGCGTAACATCTGCATCTTCCGTGGTCGGTATTTGTATATTCCTTGATATCTTGCGCTAGAACACCTCTTAGGCTGCCTTCACGGAGACCGGCACTGCTTCAACATTCCATGTGTCCCATGAAGTAACCATTCTCGCAATCAGCTTATTCGTCGCCGGGCTGGGTGTGGGCCCACTACTCGTTGGTCCACTCTCAGAGGTTTATGGTATTTGTGATCTTCGTACTCTGTTTTTGGTCACCAATGCAACCATCTGGCATTCAAGGTCGGAATATCATATACCAAGCGTCATATGTTTTCTTCTTCATATGCACCTTTCCTGTTGCTTTTGCACCAAACATCGGTGAGTGTCTATCATGTCATCCAGTCAGATGATCACTTACGTGTGGCTCACCTGTGCATCATTCCGCAGCCGTTTTCCTTGTCTTCCGTTTCATTACGGGTTTTCTTGGCTCCGCCTTCCTGAGTGTGGCTGGAGGGAGCGTGAGTGACATGTTTCCTGATTCGCAGGTTGCAAAGTAAGTGTGTGATAGATCATATCCGTCTCCTCGTGGTCTCACTCTCTTTTTAGCCCTATGGCTGTTTATACTATGTAAGCAAACGGAGAAATCATGAGGTACAAGAGGTTGACGGGTGTCAGGTCTCCGTTCATCGGTCCGGTCCTGGGACCTTTGATCTCCGGGTATGGATCGTTTCTCTCAGGGGTTCCGCTGACCCTGACACTTTATCTTATCAGCTTTATCAATCAGGTTAGTGTTCTATGTTGATCTCGTTTCCCTATCTGAGCAATACCTGTAGCATATATACTGGCGGTGGACATACCGCGTAGATCTGTGCTGGATCTTCGTAGAATGCATTCTGCTGGTCGCAGTGAGTCGCCATCCAGAGAATGCGGCAGCGCCTTACTAAAATACGATTTAGTTTGTCCCGGAAACATATGTACCGGTCATTCTCAAGAAGAAGGCGGCCAGGTAAGTAGCCTTTTGAGAGGAAACCAGTCACCTTCATAACACGTTTATAGGCTGCGTAAAGAGACCGAAAACTCGAAGTACTATGCTCACATTGATAGAATACAGGGAAGCCTTGCGTCTGCGATCCTGGTCAGTTGTTATACACCTTTCAGTAAGTACCGCATTTTCAACGTTTCTTAAGCTGAACATGGTCCAGAACTCTTGTTATTCGACAGAATGGCTTTACTCCTTGATACATGGTAGGTAGCAGGTGCCCTTGAATGAGACCTATTCCTGGACCTTCTCAGGAACGCATTGCTATTGGGTGTGCTATACCTGGCATTCCAAGCATTTCCTATCATATTCGAGGAGAAACATCATTTCAGCATTGAGATGACTGGCCTCTCTTTCCTCGGGCTTGGCATTGGGATGCTCGCCGCTATCGCAACACAACCTTTTTGGAACAAGTACGTGATGTATTCAGGGATTCGGATAGAGAGACCAATGCCGACTCTTAATATTAGGTTGTTCGCCCAAAAAGCTGCAGAATACGATGGCAGCTACCCACCCGAAATCAGGCTTATTATGGGCCAGGTAGGGGCCGTCCTCGTACCAATCGGTATGTCATAATGCATGTTCCAGAGCATTGTGCTGCTTCAACTTCTTTATAGGTCTCTTTTGGCTTGCTTTCACGACTTATGCCAACGTTCACTGGGTCGTCCCTATCATCGCGTCGATCCCGTTTGGCGCCGGGATCTATTTCTCCTTTGCGTCCACCTTTACATACCTTGTCACCGCATACCGTCCTATTGCCGCATCCGCTATGGCGAGTAATAGTGCCCTCCGGTCAGCCTTCGCGGCTGCTTTTCCACTTTTTGCGGGTGCGATGTACAACCGTCTGGGAACCGTTGGGGCGACTGCGCTCCTAGCTGGTCTCACGACCCTAATGGCGCCATTACCGTGCGTGCTTCCTTATCTCTCCTGTTCATAGCGGGAACCATTTCCTTCTTCAGATTCATTTTCTACCGCATCGGTGAACGGCTAAGGAAGAACTCGCCATTTGCTGCCCACTGATCTGAACCCCATATTTGAACAGATTCTCAGTGTGCCGTCGTTACCCGCATGTCAGAAGTCTGTACGATAGTGAAGTGGTACACATTTTTCTTTTCAAGTTCACCCACACGCACAATTATGTGCAGTACCCTGCACTCAGCGTACACTTCCTGATTTTCCTCGATTCACATTTTCATTAATGCGCCTAGCTTACTAGTTATTTGGCATGGAACCCGGTGACTCCGTGAAAGCTGGGACAAGTCTATGTACGGTATTAACGATGGGAAATGCGAAAGGTTGCGCGGTATAGTACATCGTGCGTTGCTTGGGGTAACGTAATGTAGAAGGGGAAGAATGGTGGGGTCGTGGGGCAAAGGGAAACGCGAGGAGGTCGACCGAAGAATAGTGGCCCAAAAAAAATGAAACAGACATCCCAGCACGAACGAAGAACAAGACAAAGTGGTTGCAACAAGCATCAAGCGTGAGTTGAAAAACCGAAGTGAGGTAAACCAAGATAAAGGAAATGAAAGGAAAAGGAAAAGGAAAGAAGATAGAGGATATCATAAATCATAGTGCTGTCCCTCATCATCATCACTCATACCATATAAGCTTAGACTAGCCATATCTCCGAGATGGAGCTCATGTTCGGGTCGCAGTTGAAGACTGCTGGGAGATCCAGGGATCTCCGTCATCGAAAAGTCAGCTGTTGCTGGTGAGATGTTACCCATGGAAGACATAGGCGGTTGATTGAAGTGGCCATTCTTCACGCTGCTCCCATTCGGCCATTTTGGGAGACATCGACTTGGAGAGGGCGGAGACACCGACGAGGATGAGAGCGCCCCGCGGTCATGCACGGCCTCTTCGAGCATCAACAACGACATATTGTTCGGTAAACTGGGGAAGACCGAAGATGCCACACTTCCTCGTCGTTGGCTGTTTGGTCGCGGTAGCGTATCGAGGAAGGCGGGAGCTCGAGATGGCGACAAGTCGCATTTGTTTACACCAAGTTCGATAGAGGAACCCGCACTCCCATTGGAGTGCATATGAAGACGCGAATGCCCTCGCGAGATAGGAGGGCGGAGACCGTTGGCCAAAGTATTCATCTTCCGATCAAGAGTTGGTTTTGCAACTGTTGCTTGAGATGATGACTGAGGAGGCTGTAAACCATTTGCTAGGCGGCGGAGCTGGTCGCGCAAGCCTTCCAGTTCATCCTCCAATTCTTGGATACGATCTCGCAGTTGCGTGTTTTCCTCCCGTAAGGTTTTGCTCGTCCGTTGAGAGTCGGACAGTGCTGCCAACAGCGCTTCCGTTTCAAGGTCATGCTTTTCTTTCATGAGCTGCAACGCGGCTTGCTGAGCAGAAGACGAAACAGATATCGATGTAGGTGCGGTAGATCCACCAGAAAAGGTGGTGCGAGGCGCGGAGAAGGTAGGACTTCCAGCCCATGTGACACCCCCATCAGAAGGCGTCATTACACGAGAGATGCTACCCCTCCGACCCCAAGAAGACGATGAGGCTGCCTCCGAAAATGCCATCCTAGAGGGAACAAAGCGATCCTCGCGCTCGTTGTTTCCCCTCGAGGAACCATATCGGCCATGCAGATTCATCCCATCTCTGTCACCATCCAAAAGTCCTGCTGCAGCGAAGGCTTTTGCAGTTCTCGGCCCCAGCCATTCCATCACTGGAGGTCGATTTGAAAGGGACGACGATGGTCGTATCGGCGATACTCTCGATGATCCTGACGTTGGTGACAGACGCGCTTCCTCCACACTCATACTCCGTTTCCGGTTAGAGAAGAGATGTGCTCGTCTCCGCTTATTCACCTCCAACGGTCCACCCAAATCCAGGCTCGGTCTAAGTGGCTGTTGCTGGAAGTTATCAGACACCGTTCTTGATGATGTCTGAGAGCTAGGAGGCGATGACTCATTGTCCGGCGTAGGAGGGAGGTCGGTACGCGAGCTGCTGGGTGTGTATGAGGAGACGTGACGATTCATTGTTCCAAGACGAGAGCCAAGGGGCCGTCTCGAAGGCAAATCCGTAGACGTACGAGAGCTGGCTGGTGATGTGCCATTGCCATTGGTTGAATGTGCCTGGACCGATAATGGCGAGGGAGGCTGACAACGTTTTTTTGGTGGTCCATGCAGACTAGCTGTACCAGCAGCCTCTTTTGGTGCGGGGCTAGCGGTAGGTGTAGTTGTTACGGAACGCGTGGGCCGCGGAAGAGAGGAAGTCGCTGGTCGGGCAAGGGTTGTCCTAGATAGTGATACGGATCGCCTCTGGGGTGATGAATGGGCAACAGTACGTGATACTGGTGAAGGGGGGATGACAGTGCCAAGCCGAGGAGATGTAGAGGGAGTCTTACGTTCTGTGCTAGGTATGTGGGGTGATGATGAAAGGGAATGGTTAGGTGTTCGAGGATGCGTCCGAGGCGGCCTAATGTTACTGGTGGAGACAGAGCGATTCGATTTTCCATTCAGCCTGTGCGGGCTAAGGAGCTGGGCCAGATCTGGGTCCAATGCACCAAACTCGAATGCCGCATCGGGGCTTACTTCGCCTCCCAGCTGTTGCACAGTGTGTTCTTCAGCGTTCTCATCCACCACTACACCATCTGCGCCCTTGAGCCATTCACTGGCCATGGTTGCATCTTTGACCATCAACGCATGCATCACCTCGGCGTCCAACTTTGAAGTAGATAGTTCTAACACAGAACCGTCTCTAGAGCCTGGTGACGGAAGCCGAGATATATCTTGCTTATCCACAGAGAAAGGGGACTCGGGAGAGCTGGAGTGGCTATCTGGATGTGCAGTGTCGTCAAGACATGGAATGTGCTTTGATATCCCTGAGTTCTCGGCTTCAATGATGGTGGATAAATCTGCGCCTAATGGTGGTCCAGGTGATGGCACAGGTAGAACTAGCAGGCGGTTAAAAATCCAATACTAGGGAGTAGTATGTGCCGAACTTACCGTATCGGTCATCGTCGACTCCTGACGATGTTCGTGAGGGATCCGAAGCGGACCTTACTTGGTCGCGACCGCGCTTATGTGCCATCATATCTTCTTCAAAAGTCTCGCTAGGCCGAGCAATAGCAATGACAGGAGACTTGTCCGCAATATCTGAGCGAGCAAAAGTTGCTGAACTCTTCCTTTCATGAGTTATCGAGCGACGTAACGTGCCCACGAAGGATGCCTTCGGGGTATTCGGGCTGGGGGTACCATTGCTGGCATTCTTGCTGCTGGGCCCGAATGGGAGGAGGTTCCGCAATGATCGAAAGGAAGGTATGGAAGACTGGGGTGTCTGTGGACCGGGAGTGGTGGGAGTGGAAGCAGGACTGGCTCGCAAGCTACTCTCTGAGGCGCGGCGAAGTTGAGGCCCAAGAGAGACCTGCGGCACTGGGAGACCAGTGGAGATGGAACTGCGGGACGGGCGAGGTGTCACGATGGGTATGAATGAGTGACCCGGGGAGCGTTGCATAGAATGGTCGGCCATCTTCAGCTGGAGGGGTAGGAGAGGTTTGAGGACGCTCGAACGCGAACGCTGTTGAGAAAGCCAGTACGCGAAAAGCCAACATGCAGCGAGAAGGCCAGCTTCGGTATTTGAGAGATACGCCGCGGTGACTCCTGTACTCGAAAAGCGATGCAGAGTATAGGTTGGAGCGTATGAGACCTCTCGCTGTTCAGCCCGTCCCGCTCGAAGCTCGCTCAACGTCGTGCACAACCCAAAAATTCCTGAAAGCCTTCTTTCATAGTAACTTGCCAATTTTGGACTCGATCTGCTCTCCACGTGGGAATCGTCTCCGAAACCGACGACCATTCATTCGTCCAAGAAGCCTCAACAAGAAGCCTCGATACTAGTGTGGTGTATCAGGCACTATCATTAAACGCTGTAATACTTGCGAAAATGCTTGGACGCTTAAGCAGGGGTGAAGACTGAGTCATGACAAAGTCACATAGCAACAATTTCTATTCTTTCTTTCCTATGCGACCCCTTACTTGAGCTAATAACTTTCGTGCCTTTTTTTAATCCTCAAGCATTGCTTCTTCCTCGGCCATGAAGCGTGCGCACTCCCCAGACACATCCATTGTGCATACCGTGGACGTCCCAAAGTATTCACTACATGAGCGAACAAGACGACATGAATGCTCCAAGCCAATACGCCAGAAATGCTCCCAACCGCTGTCCCCCCTCTCATAAAGATTATGTACACAGAACCTTATCCTCAAACGAGTTTGCTGCTTCAACTAAGTCCCTTACAATTTCAAACCTCCCGTCGGATAATTCCACCGGACCTTCTTCTGACTCTGGTAAACATGTTATCCAGAGCAGCCAGCCCGATGAACTAGAGCCCATGCTACCAACTCTCCGCAATATAGACTCTGAATTTGAACAGGATGCGCAGAAAGGAAGGATTCGTGCGCCAACTCTCCACGAACCTATGGACGTCGGCGGTCGCCTCTCTCCAAATCTGATTGCAATTCAAATGTGCTTATTTGTGGGTCTTCCCTTCTGGAGACCTCTGCTTTCGCTTCCATATGCCTCCCTTCACCCCCTGACACAGAAGAAGCGTTGCTTTCCCCATTGCCTCCCAACCCCGAGCCGTTGGACCCGGACACTAAGGCTTCCAAGCTTATTGCAGAAATTAAAGCTAGGGTATTTGCTTCCGCTGACATCTCCAGCGAGGAAGACAGACCTTTGTGTTATCGGGATCTCGATGACAGCGACGATGGCCTCGACCTTTCTACCATGAGCCAACGCAAAAGGTATGACGAAGTGTCTTGTTCTCGCCCCCTGTTGCACTCACATCACTTGAAGGTCATTATTTCTTGCGGATACAGATGAGGTTATGGTATCTTCTCCCTCGACAAGCCCGACGTCGTCCGTGGAAAGACCATCATGTAATATGGTATCCAGCGATATCGCCGTCCAATCTTCTACACAGCCTTCGCCAGCCCGTCCTTCCCGAATACCTGGGAGACTCCGCAAGGCAGTACTCCCTCCATGTGCCCCCAAATCGGTTGTTGGGAAAAAATTTCCTAGTGGGCCATCGTCTCCTTATCATAATAGAACTCTGAATACGCTCAACGTACTTCTACGTGAAAAGAGAGCCGCATACAAGCGAGGTACAAATTTTACTGCCCATATTCTTGCAGAAAACACCGTGAAACAAGGTTCCGGTGCAACTTCTGTAGCAGTTGATTACGATGATTTGGACACCTGTGAGCTCGCGGATGAACAGGCCGCAAGGAGAGTTATTCAAAACTTTAAGCCTACGAGCGTATGCGATGACAACTGTGACATTGAGGAGTTGGTCCTCGGATCTCAATGTTGGGATCAGATACAGGGGAGGCGATAAATAAGACCCTCGACGACCGAATCGATAGAGGAAAGGACAAGAAAGATGCAACCAGGCGAATGCGGGATGCTGGCATCCCATTCTAGAAATCTACCGAGGAATCAAGTACCGATGCTAAATCTACTTCCACTGCAGCCGCATGTATGAATGGCTCCACCACTTGATCGCCCAGTTCGATCAAAGTAGGGGCGATTTTATTGTATTTACCCTGTGCGCAAGTTTGCTGATACCGTCTAGACGATGTGTTATCAGCATTGTTGCTTGAATCAGGCATTGGCCTCAACCTGCTTTCAAATGGGCTACCTCTTTTCATTTCATTACTCATTACTGCTGGTAGGCGATATACACGTGCACTTCCTAGATCATTTTCCTTATGTCTCACAGGACTTTTTTCTTCACCACGTGTAGCCGATGGTGTGCAGAACGCATTGTGCGATGTCTTTGCCTCTAACAGGAATAAATTTGTGCTGCCAAAATTCTCCGCCACGAGTACTGCGCTTGCTCAACTTGGCGCTCGTCAATGCATTTTCGATAAAGTCGGATGGAAGATAGCGGGTGGCATTCGCGATATGCATTTATCCCCGGAAACCCGTTTCAGGGTGTTGCTCCAGCTAGTCATAGCCATCAAGACCGTAGCTTGGTAAACAGCTCCAGTGGTAGTACTACCTCTGCGACTGACAGGTTTTTCAGCTCTAGGGCTTTAGCATCCTATGAAGTAGCAGATCTGATTCTAAGCATAATCCTCGTGGGTCTTGATGGTACAACTTGCCATGCATTGTGCATACAGTTGCATTCCGCTGTTGATGCGATTTGTACACATAATGCACAAGGCGTTGTTATAGTACTTTTCTTTTACTAGACACTTAAGTCAACACCTGACCCTCCTTCAGCAGTCTTCTATTCACGAGAAATTGCTGAATTTCGCAGTCAATTGAAAACCCCTAAATGAAACGCGACTACTTTCATTCCTGAGTAGTGGCGATGCCCAGGCCCGACACATCGCTCAATGGCTTGCTCACTGTTTTCCGATCCACACCACTACGCCTTTGCTTGTGCGTGTCCTAACTGTCCTATGTCTATGTTTAAGTAGTGTTCGCCTCAGGATCAGCTACCTGCACTGGACCCTCTCATTCCCCTTCTCCTGGTTCCAGCCAGCTGTTCGACATGAACAGTGAGACCACCAATTTCGGGGACCTCGGACATTATGTTTCTATTTTCGCCATAGCACTCTCTGATATCGACCCATACATCAGAGAAGAATGCGACATGATGCAACAATCAGGCAATACGTGCGTAGAGAGCAGTCCAAGCAAGATCAAAAA
>JADGIP010000595.1:0-14287 GCA_016618355.2 Astraeus odoratus | reverse complement strand
AAAAAAAAAAGAGACGAAGGAACACGTTGAAGGAGATAGCCTAACAGATGAGACCGTTAACAATACATGGATATCGCTTCATGTCGCTCAAGCACCCTCAGCACCCACTCCAGGGCAGTCACGGGAGATATGCCTGACAATGCATGGTTCCGTCAGCACAGAAGAAAGCTACAGACCATGAACTTACCCTTCCGAGCCACAAGTGTAACAAGCGCGCCTCTGGGGCTGTGGGCAATCCCGGCTGATGTGGCCCTGCGAGCCGCAGCCAATCAGTATCATATTATGCTTCTCGTTCACTATGCTTACTATTCCAGAACAGTTGTAACACTTGGAGCCCTGCACGCAGTCACGGGACAAGTGTCCGACACCACCGCAAGTGTAGCTAGCAGTCATCGTCAGCGTCACTCGCCATTTTAGACGGAGATGGCATCCTACCAAGTCTTTCCACCTCCTCCAAAGGCACCATAACCTCCTCCGCCGTAACCAGAGTTGGTTTGCCCGTCGGGGCATGCACGAGCGATGTGGCCAACCTTGCCGCAGCGGTAACATTCCTGACCGCTACCACCACTAGATCCATAGTTACCGCCATAACCGCCCCCCGTACTCTGGGTGCAGTCACGAGACTAGTGAAACGTAGGTGTGAGGGACATCCAATGACCAGAATGTGCGGGCAGGGACGTACGATGTGTCCTTCCTGACCGCACTTGTAGCACGACTTGGCCTTGGCTTCCATGGTGCAGTCACGGGAAACATGGCCTTCCAATCCGCCTGGGAGCACACATCGACAATGAGATACATATTCGGGACACCAAACAGCAAGCAAGCTTACAGTTGTAGCTAGTACAGGCGGGGGCAAGATAAGCGGCGCCTCCGTACATCATTTGCGATCAGACATTACCAGGTAGGTGTGCCCGCCTTGGGGCAATTGGCAGCTTGATGGCCGACTGCACAGCACGAACGACATGGATATTCAAATGATCGCACGGTATTTTTTCACAAATCATTGTCATTATATTGCGATTTTTGACCGAGTCATCGGACGACAACATGCGCGCCATCGGTACCGGTAACATATGCAAAAGCAGAAAAATGACCACAACAGTCCACGTCAGCCCCGCATCACACCCGGAAGGACAAAAACGACATAGATAGGATAGGAATGGATGGGCAAGAAGGCGTCCATCGTCCCGAGAAACAACTCCTCCGCCTCAGTTCAGACAGAGGAGATGCAGGGGGAAAGTGAAACGAACAACACGAAAACACCACGCACAGCCACCACAGTTGAAGCATCCACGGGCACCAGACATGTTTTGTCAACAAAAGTGTGTCCTGCGGGGTGATGAAAAACGTCAGGGGCAACGGAACATGCGACGGGACCTTGTCATGGGCAAGCAGCCAGTGGCTCGTCCAAGAGAAGATCACGAGAGGGCACGAAACGGCTAGGACACATACTTTTTTGAAGTAGAGAGTGGTGGTTCGAGCAAAGAAAAAAAAAGCGGTTGGAGGAGTCAGTTGGAGGATTGAAGAAACAAAAGGGACATGCACAAATAAAAAGGCAATGTCATCGGACACGTGCTGAGCACGTGCCCACCCTCTCGAACACAGCCTCAACGTGTCACACACAAGCATGCTTGTACATGGTGTCCGAGACGGAACTTCTAGAGTACAGCAAGCTTTTCACAGACCCTTGTCGGCGTCCGATCTACTCGACTCCTTGCCTTTCTCGTTCTCCTTCTTTCCCTCTTCAGCCTTCTTGGCATCCTTCTCTTTCTCATCCGCTCCTTCCTCCAGCTCGGCACGCCCTATCGTTGCCTTGTTGTCCACCAATGCATGCAGTGCGATCACGGCCCTCAGAAGACTGCTCAGGTACACCACCAGAAGCTGGTCGTTCGTGCTTGATGTGAAACTTTGTGTTACTACAGGGTCGCTGAGATCCGGCAGCAAATTTAGGGCATCCTGTAGATGATAGATGATCTGATGATTCACGGGCAGCCTGCCCTCGGCCACATCCAGGAGGTATTTGTGAATATCCCGCAGTCGAGTTTGGAGACCCTGCAACGAGGCGAGCTGCTCGCTCACGCGCGTTGCAAGCGTTGTCGTGGTCGAGTCCTTGATATCTCGAAGGAGATGTTCCACGCCTATTTCCTCCGCCTCTTCTGCCTCTATGGCAGACGGAACATGCAGGAACGTTTTCCGCGTTTCAGTGCCATCCTGTAGATGTAGTTGTGAGAACAAAATATCATGCACCCTGACACTACACAAATAGTTACATCTCTGATCTCTTCCACGGCGTAGTAGGCGTCTGTCGGAATGCCCACAGCCTCTGGTCGGACATCGATGATGACCATGACCGGTTTTGCGATATACCGCTTGAACAGGTCGTTTATTTCCTGGTCGGAGGCGCGTAGCTTCGGACCTGTATGGTACCACCCAATCATCCGCTCTCTCGCTGTTGGTCCAATTCGTGGTCAGCCTGTTTGCGCGACGGGCAGACAGACAACATGACCCACCGTTCACCTTCTTAAACATGTCGTACATCCCTTCGATATAGTTGTGATCTAGAAACCACGTCTTGCTGTCCTTCTCGTCCTCCTCGAATGGTATACCGAAGGAGTTGGCGACATTAACGGTCTTTCCATTATCCTGTCCCAGCAGGACGCCGACAACGCGTTTCGACGATGTTCGTGATACGGATCGCGCATGGTGATCGGTCACCGAAAGGAGCACAAGTGGGTGGACAACTAGGATGAACGAAGACGTTACGGTGTGCTCAGGGTAGCTCCAAGGGCAAGAGCGGCGCATATGCACGCACCAACCGTGGTACCAGCGAGTGCTGTCAGCTAAGAAATAAGATTGTCGGGACAAACTAGATCTCAGAAGATAGGGCTTACTTGTTCAGTAGTTGAGGCGACCATTATCGACGACGTTGCTTGTCCACCGCGTTGGTGGGCCAAAGACGTACCGACGCGCGTTGTGTTGACGAGTGTTTGTATTCTCAGCCTTTTCGGGAAAATACCCCCTGAAGCTCGATTGCTTTTGGATTTATGTATCATCGCAATTATCATGACTCCCGTTCTGCGCGTTCAACTATCATCTTCGCCTTCTGTTTCATTCTCGCTATCCTCTTCATCATCTTCCTCCTCGTCCTCGTCCTCATCTTCTTCCTCGTCTTCCTCGTCCTCCCCTCCGCCTTCCTCGTCACTCTCGTCCTCGCTCTCATCCTCGCTCTCAACATCCTCTTCGTTCAAACCAAATATCTGCCACAACAGCCCGACCTGGCCAAACGGTCTTTCCCTCCCCAACAACACACTCCCAGCTTCATATCTCCCCCTGGGACTCTTCACCTCTTCGCATAGCCTCTCATACGCACGCACGAGGCGCCTCAATGCACCGCGGTGAACGCGTCCAGCGATAGCAGCGGACGAGAGCGGCGCGAGCCGAGGCGACGACACCGTGTCGGGCGTGGAGAGCCAGAGCGAGAATTTCACGAGAGCGCTCTGGAGCGCAGCGGGTTCGGTGGCGGGAAGGCGGGACAAGGGGGTCTGGGTTGTATGAAGACGTCAGATCGATCGTCTGTAAAAAGTACTGGGTGGTATATCTCACCGCTGGGTCCTTGGTCTCCAGCGTATGAATGGCATCCGCTAGGCAGGTGTCTCTCAGAATACGTTCGTACTGCAAGTGCGCTGGTCCTAAGTAACTGCATCCTGCGCATATATACGGACGTACGTGGTCTTCCTCCAACGCGTAAATTTTATCCTTGATGATATCCTGCACCTCCGTCTGCTTGTATTGCGTAAACGAAAAGGGCTCCAGCACACTCTTAAACTCTAGTTAACCACCAAGTATGTAAGTCATTTTCTGCACCCACCTTCAAGTAACAGAGACAGTTCAGCACAAACACAGCGCTATCCCATTGCTGTCGTGATCGTGCCTTTTCCTCAGCGGCAGCCGCACACATCGCCACGGCAGGATCGACCATGACGTCCAAAATGCGGCTGAAGCCGGGTGCAGCGTCTCCTCCCGCTGTCGAGTCTTCGCTAAGTAGCGCAGAATCGTATACTTGCATGATCTCGCGAAGAAGTTGCGCCTGGTCCATGATAAAGTGGGGTGGTGAGAGAGACGGGTCATCAAGGTCCTGGAGATTCATCTTGGATTAACTGACAAGAAGTAAACCACCGGAGGGTTCTTACCAACGGTATTCGAAGCAATGCACGTCCTCGTGCTTCAATGGTATCTAAGAATACCTTGTAACTGACTTCTGTGATCCTGCAGCACATAAGAAGCCGCGCTCGCATTCCAATTACCGTGGGACCTACTCCTGCAGCGTCTTGGATAGAACAGATTTGTCACCAATTGTTCGCTGCATAGTGACCATGTAATACTGCAGTAAATTGGCAACCTTGTAGGAGAGAATACTGTCTTCCTGCGCTCGGACCGTCTGCAATACGCGAAGCTGTATTAACAGTTAGCACAAGAACTCCTGCAACGCCGGACACACAATACCTTGAGTGGTACACATAACTTTCCAACGGTCGAGTTCAACAGCTCCCTCACCCACTCTTCTTCCTCGCTGCCGCCGAACGTTCGGACAGCACCAACCATGCGACCACGGCCGGCCAAACCGAACAAGCTCTCGAGGAACTCGTACTCGGCGGCGATGGCTTGGTGTACCCATGCAAGCATGTCGCCGACGTACCGTATAGGATCGTGGGCATGTAGTTCAATCGGACGCGGGAGCCCTGAGGGGCCACCACGCGTGAGGGCATCAAGGAATGCACTCAAAAGCGTATTTTGCCTCGCTCGTGAAAGGAACGTCAGTGCCTCCCTAAAAACGGGATCGTTACCATCGTCTCGAAAGAAAAACAGACGGGTTTTTGGAAAGCATAGAACTTACGAGAGGAGCTCCGGTCGGCCTGATAACCGGCGGACAGCTTCAAGCATGGTAGGAGTGACTTCGAGCTGGTGCTCAGCGCCGATTCTGCGAAACTCGAACGTACACCATCGGTAGATCTTCTCGTATGCCTGTTCGAGATAAGATGAGGTTGCCGCCATGATATCCATCCTGCAAGTGCTGCATGAATACCTCCCCTGGACGGTCGCAAGTAAACCGCCTACCCAGCCTTTGTCGGGCCATCCTCTCCTGACATGAGGACCCCACAGTCGGCTCGTATGCGTTCTGTTTTGTCCATGGCTCGGAAAAACCGCGGCCCGATTGCAATTTCTCGGGAGGAAATAGCATCGGCTTCTTCATCACTGAGTGTGAAGCGATCAAGGAAGAGTAACACGATGGATTTCTGAGTCTCCAGCTGCTGCCTATCGATCGTCAGTCGTCCAACACACAGTGACGAGCCACGCCAACGCACCTTTCCTGCCTCAGGCTCTCAGCCTTCTCTAATAGCGACTGGCTCGCTTCCTCTGTCAGTTTCAGCTGGGCTTCCGCTTCGTCGCAATGTCCACGCATCTCGGATACGAGTTTCTGCAATTCATCCAGTTTCTGTATGCCAAGTAACAAAGCGAGATATGTTTCAAAACGGGTCCATCGTATTCATGGACTAAAAGAATGACAACGTACTTGATCAACCTCCCCAAATGCTTTCAAGAAATGTTGACTTCCTTGAGCGAGCTTATTCTCGAGATCACGCTGCATGTGCTTGCGGGCGCGCGAAGCCGTTTCGTCGACGACGTCCTGACGCAGATGTTCCAATCCATGCTCTTTCTCCTCCGAATCCAGGTCGCTCCACTCTTCATCGGCGCCGTCATCTTCGTCGGGGTTATCTCCTTTCGGTGGGACGGGTAAAGGGGGACTGTATAGCTCTGACAGCGTCTGGAGCGCTTCGACGGTAGCTTGGTCTGTAAAAGTTGTTCCTAGAATCTTCCGCAAGCGAAGAGTTATTGGGTTTCGAGAGGCTGGCGTCGTGGCTGCATTATGTGGTGTGCTCGGAGAGGGCGAGGAAGTGCGTTGTGACATCAAAATGGCGGATTTCAAAACCCGCAACGGGTCTGCAGAAATCGCGACAAGGTTCTTTTCTCGTCGAGTCCAAGGTGGTACTATGTGCTACTACTGTATGTAAATTGGTCTAGGACACATCTAAGGTATGTCGCCGGCTTGGAGCGAAATGCTTTTGCCATCACCCCATCCAGATCGAGTGAATCGGCGTCTTTCCATAAATTATCCTTCTATTCCGACTACAGATTGTGTGAAGTTCACTTGGACTCTATCGTACATTGAAGACTTGTGTACTTTATTCTGACCATCAAATATTGGCAAAAGGGGCCGGCGAGGAATAATAGGTCAGTTAAATCTAGCATTCCTTGCGTAATTCCTGGAAAGTGATTCCAGTGTCTTACAAGCAACGCGACATCCTTCCAGATTCGGATAGTTCGTATGGCTACCAAGGCCCTCTTGGATCTCGTAGCTCCCCATTTACCAGATCACACCAGTTCTAGTACTATCCGTATTCACTTGGTATAAAATACAACACTAGGACAACAGTGCGAAACACAGACGACATACAAAGACAATCGAGAGCGTTCGAAAGCAAAGTCGGACTGAGCAGAGCCGAGCCAAGCTGAGTTACAACAACACTCGTAGTACAAAAAAAGGAAAACATGGCATCACAAATATGCGAAATAGGCGTTGGAATTGTTTTTGAACTCTTTCATCACAGATTACTGTGACGTTTCTTGCTCTTCTCATGACGTTTACAGTCGTCGCTGTTGAAGAATTTCTGTCCACATCCAGGGATACCGCACGTGTATGGGCGTTCTCCTGTGTGCGATAGTTGGTGGCCTGAGGAAACATTAACGGAGTCACAACACACGTAGTTTACAGACCCACGTTTTAGGCTGAATTGTGCCGTAAATACTTGTCCGCACTCAGCACACTGGAATTGAGGTTGATGCCGTCGGCGCCGCTCGTTAGCTTCGAGCATGGCTTGAGTCGCAACACGGGCTCTGGGCACAGACGACATGGAGTGGCTTCGAAGATGTCCAAGGGTGGAAGGAGGCAGAAGCTCTGCGGTTACGGTGGGCTCACTCGAAGCACGGAAAGGAGGTCCTCTGTGACGAATGCGATCTGTAAGAGGTAAAAGCATGTAGTCTGGTGTTGCTGGAGATAGTGGAGAGCCACATTCGGCGTCAGAAAGACTAAAATCACTGAACTGCAATGCGGCAGACTGAGAGCCATTGTGAGGAGACGAAAGGGACGGCGGGGTGCTGGACGAGAGTTGAGCGCCCTCAGGGTGAAGAATTCCATCGCCGAGCACCGCCTGGGGGCCACTCAAATGTGGCTCAGCCGTGAGATACCTCAGTTCCATGTCAAGGTCATCCAGTTCAAAGGTACTGGATTGAGAATTCAGTGTGAGGTTATCGTCGCAGATTACCGATGACAACGACGAACTAGTTGTGTAATTGGAAGGCCTCCTGGGACTCTTCAGTATCACTGGAAGTGATATGCTGCATCGATCGAACATTGGACGAGTCGGCGTTGCGTGCCATGTTATACATCCTTGAGCGGGGGTAAATACTGATGTCCCCAACCTACATAAGGACTGACTCACTGGGCAAGGGACTCCTCTGAGGCAGCTGAGATATGAAGGAACCATGATATTAATCCAGTGCATGTGAGTCGCATCACTATAGCGTTACATGTGTTCCGCGCCACACTGCGGTGACACTTGCGCGTTTATCCGTTGCACATCAACGTGTTCACTCCCTGCGCGGGTGAGGTTAGCACGTTGATGCCTGCGCACCAGCGCTGCTACTCACCACATGTTGAAAGTCGGGCTCCAAAGGTCCGACGGTGCAGCATAGACCAAGTTTATCATGGCAAGCGGATGAGATAGCTATGGCGTGTCTGTGGCGGGTGTGACAGTGCTTACGTACAGCGATGGCACTAGAGAGACCCTGCAGACTATATTTGTTGCAATGTAGCAGATCATGCAGCAGACACAGGAGACATTGCATATGCACACTAAATTTTCCTCAATACAAAACAGGGCATGTAAAGCTAGCTTATACATATGTAGTGTGAGTACAATGCTTGACCTGAGAGAGATGATAGAACAACTGCATCGTCGAATAGCACTTCAACAACTTGAAGGTCCTTTTCTCTTCGAGTGTAAGACGTTACTATGTACTACCACATTGGTCTGCGTCTATGGTGTGTCGCGAGCGAATACCAAGAGCTCAACACTACCATCCGAATCGAGTGCATCAGTGTCTTTCAGTGGCCTTCTGTTCCGACTGCGTTCATCGAGAGCTGCAGGATCATCTTATTTAACTGTCGATTGACATCTCTCAGTATGCGGCAGAAATCAAGAAGCGGTTCGTTTCCGGTGCTGTTACCCCTGTACCTAATTATAAGTTCCACTTGCTGTATGCACTTGTGCCAGACATCTCAACCTGCCAACGAACCTCACTATCGAACAATCAGCATAGAAATCCTCACTCCAGTGAACAACAACTCGAAAATGGCTAATATCCCGTCCAAGATTTCCCGTCTTAGGAAAGGAGGAACTGAATGTGCTGCATTACCAGCTGGAGCGCCCTTGGTACGTGGTCCATTTCTTCACCACATAGCATCCATTAATGGCTTAGCACTACATGCAGGGATCTGCTCGAGGAAATGCAGACGAACGTACAACTCCAACCACTCAATCTAGCAGTTTCCGCGAAAGAAACACCTTTATGAAGAATATTTTCGGATGGTCAGCACGAAGGATTGATAGGCCCACCACCAGCGCATCTTCCAGCGCGGGGGCAAGTGCAAATAGGAAGGAGGACGTTCAGGAGTATTTTCGGGAAGTTATTGCAGAAGTACGTAGAAACTGTTGATCCATATGCGATATACGACCAACTCAGAGGACAAGTTCAAGCAGGCTCCATCGACTCCTGGCGTTTACGAAGACGATGCCATACAAAGGCTCAATGAGTACGGTCATTCCTTCCTAAGTATGTCGAACTACTGACCACAACTTCGCCAGCGCGAAAGGTGCCTTCAACAGAGTAACCCGCATGAACACAACCTGTATTCAAGTCCTCAAGTCTTTCAAAACATTGGCAGATACCTTGGGCGGGCCTCTTTCCAGCGTAGGTGTTTTCGTATGCCGTGACATAGTTCATCATACTGACTTACGCTTGTGTACAGTTGAACCCCATTGCTCAGGTTGCCGTGAGGTTGCTCACCCAGGCCGCTCAGGTATGTTCGCTGTCTCCCATTTGCTTGTGTCTTACGTAGCTTTGCATAGACGATCATTGACCAAGATGCCCGTGACGGATCGGTATCTGCACTACTACCGAGGATTCAAGGGGTCTACGAATTCCTTATGGAAAAGGACACCCTCCAGTACATCGATACAAGAGCAGGTATTCTTGCGCAATTAGCACAAGTAGTGAATGACTGTGCGGACTTCATCACTAAATATTCCGAGAGGGAGAGTCTGGGTATGCCGAACGTCATTTTCGGTTTGACATTTTCTTATGGGGCACCATTTCAGTGACGCGCCTTGGGAAACACTTTCTGTTGGATACGCAGTCCCATATCGATGAGTTCAACCAACGCTTGGATGCCTTGATGCAACGATACCGAGATTTTGCACTCCAAGCCACTCATGTCACTGTCTCGTATCTATCAGAAGATTTTAAGATTGAAGGCATGACATGCGCAGTTGATGTAGGGCTCATGAAGACGAAGGCATGCCTTGATGGCACTAGAAGTGAGGTTTTGGCGGAAATTATGCGATGGTTCGAAGATCCTAGTGTAAACGCACCACGGATACTTTGGCTCCATGGTCAAGCTGGAAAGGGCAAATCAGCCATTGCGCATACCATTGCTATGTGGTTCAAAAATACTGGGCGACTTGCATCGTGTTTCTGCTTCGCTCGTGACCGACAGGCAGAACGGCTCGAGCTGAAGATGTTTAGGACGATCGCGCGTGATATGGCAACCTACGACCCCTTGTTGCGTCGAGCGGTGGCTGATGCTGTTGCAGCGGATAACTCGCTCAAGGCTACATCGGACGTCACCCAGCAGTGGGAAGACCTTATCCTCGGCCCTGTTTCCAGGGTTTCCGGTGGACTAGTTAGTAAGCTCGTGGTTATTGATGCCTTGGACGAGAGTGGATTACCCGCATCTCGAGAACACCTTCTGTCAATTATCGGGTCGAAAGCTGCATCTCTTCCACCCAACTTCCGCATTCTTCTGACCTCACGACCATTGGTGGACATTGTACAAGCACTGGCGAATACTGCCCATGTGAGGGCAATTTCCTTGGATGATGTCCCAACTAGTCGCGATATCCATCTTTACGTTTCTCAGAAACTCGCAACCATCGAAGAAATTGGAGATGTTGAAATCATGCAAATTGTTGAAAAGTCTGATGGGTTATTTGAGTGGGCCCGTCTTGCCTGTGAGTTCATCCAACCGACCACAGCGGGTGAAACAGCCATAGAGCGGTTCGAGGACTTGATGAAGCATGGACCAGAGAATGGAAGAATGCTGGACAGTGTGTATCATGCAATCCTGGAGAGTGCCATAGGGAAGAGGTCTATTGCCCTTGAGCGATTTCGCTCTGTCATGCAGCAGATTCTTTGCATGCTGGAGCCTGTTCCGATGGAAGCATTGAATGCCATGCGTAGTGTGTTTCCTGCAAAGGGAGATCGTTACAAAGTGGAGATCATCCTTAGATATATGGGGTCTTTGTTGAGTGGGGTTACCAATCAGTCAGTGCTGGGGCTTGTCCGTCCACTGCATGCATCCTTCTATGACTTCCTCACTGACGCTTCTCGGAGTGGGGTGTATTATGTTGATCAGCTTGGCATGGATCTCAATTTGGCTACTGCATCACTTCACATCCTCCATAACAATCTTTGCTTCAACATCTGCAAGTTGGAAAGCTCCTACTTATGCAACACTGATGTTCCTGATCTAGTAGAGAGGATCAGAGAAAACATTCCTATTCACCTCTCTTATTCATGTCAATTTTGGGCCAGACACTTACAGAGCACCTGTTTTTCTCATAACCTTGCATTGCAAATAAGGGATGTCCTTGGGAGTGAAAGAATTTTGTTCTGGCTGGAAATACTTAGCCTCCTTAATGTGCTGGGGACTGTTGCCTCAGATCTGGCATCAACTGCTAGATGGCTGCAGGTGAGTTCTATGGTTTAGGTAGCATGATTGTGGCTAATATGGACTCACCACAGCAGAGTCAGCAAGATATTGATGATGTCATAGCACTGACAAGGGATGCAATGAAGTTTATTCGAACATTTGCTGTTGCAATTGTGAGGAGCACCCCACATATATACATATCTGCAGTGCCAATGTTGCCTTCCAATTCACTGCTCTCCAGGATGCTTAAGCCAAAAATGTGTTCTGTGGCTGAAGTAGCTGTTGGGGACA
The DNA here is from genome assembly GCA_016618355.2 of Astraeus odoratus. Taxonomy (NCBI): domain Eukaryota; kingdom Fungi; phylum Basidiomycota; class Agaricomycetes; order Boletales; family Astraeaceae; genus Astraeus; species Astraeus odoratus. The sequence continues at coordinate 2,886 of JADGIP010000595.1, read as the reverse complement.
TAGAAGACTGGCCACCACTTGAGGTTTCATTGACAGGGCATACTGGTGATATCCTATCAGTTGCATTTTCCCTTGATGGTACAAGGATTGTCTCGGGCTCTGATGACAACACTGTCAGAGTGTGGGATGCTGAGAGGGGCATGCAGGTTGGAAGTCCATTCAAAGGGCATACTGCTGGTGTAACATCAGTTGCATTTTCCCCTGATGGAACAAGGATTGTCTCAGGCTCTTATGACAGTACAGTCAGAGTGTGGGACACTAACAGGGGTATGCAGATTTCTTGTGCAATGGAAGGACACACTAATGGTGTCAGATCAGTTGCATTCTCCCCCAATGGCATAAGGATTGTCTCAGGCTCAGATGACACAACTATCAGGGTATGGGATGCAGACAGGGGTGTGCTGATTGTCAGCCTACTGGGAGGACATACTGGTGTTGTCACATCAGTTGCATTCTCCCCTGATGGTACAAAGATTGTCTCAGCTTCTTATGACAACACTGTCAGAGTGTGGGATGCTGACAAGGGTGTGCAGCTTTACAGCCCATTGGAAGGGCACATTGGTGGTGTCACATCAGTTGCATTCTCCCCTGATGGCACAAGGATTGTCTCAGCTTCTTATGACAACACTGTCAGATTGTGGGATGCTGACAGGGGTGTACAAGTCACCAGTGCATTCATAGGGCACACTGATTTTGTCACATCAGTGATGTTCTCCCCTGATAGCACAAGAGTTGTCTCAGGCTCTTGTGACAAGACTGTCAGAGTGTGGGATGCTGACAGGGGTGTGCAGATCACCAGCCTATTGCAGGGGCACACTCTTGGTGTCTCATCAGTTGCATTCTCCCCAGATGGCACAAGAATTGTCTCAGGCTCTTATGATAAGACTATCAGAGTGTGGGATGCTGAGAGGGGTATGCAGACTTCCAACCTATGGCAAGGGCACACTCATGTTGTCACATCAGTTGTCTTCTCCCCAGATGGCACAAGGATTGCCTCAGGCTCATATGACAACTCTGTTAGGGTGTGGGATGTTGACAGGGGTGTGCAGATCAGCCTGTTGGAAGGACACAGTGATTGTGTTACATCAGTGGTATTCTCCCCTGATGGAACAAGGATTGTCTCAGGCTCAGATGACACTACTATCAGGGTGTGGAATCCTCACAGGGGTGTGCAGGTTGCAAGCCCATTGGAAGGACACACTCATAGTGTCACATCAGTGGCATTCTCCCCTGATGGCACAAGAATTGTCTCAGGCTCAGATGATAAGACTGTCAGAGTGTGGGATGCTAACAGGGGTGTGCAAATTACCAGCCCATTTAAAGGACATGTCAGTGGTGTTACATCAGTTGCATTCTCTCCTAAGTGCACAAGGGTTGTTTCAGGCTCTTATGACAAGACTGTCAGAGTGTGGGATGCTGACCAGGGTATAGAGATTTTCAGTCCACTGGAAGGGCACAGTGATTGGGTCATATCAGTTGCATTCTCCCCTGATGGTACAAGAATTGTCTCAGGCTCACATGACAAGACTGTCAGAGTGTGGGATGCTGACAAGGGTGTGCAAATTTCCAACACATTGGAAGCACACACTGATTCAGTTGTATCAGTTGCATTCTCTCCTGATGGCACAAGAATTGTCTCAGGCTCTTGTGACAAGAGTGTCAGAGTGTGGGATGCTGACAGGGGTGAGCAAATTACCAGCCCATTAGAGGGCCATGCTCTTGTTGTCACTTCAGTTATGTTCTCCCCTGATGGCACAAAGATTGTCTCTGGCTCAAGTGACACCACTGTCAGAGTGTGGGATGCTGTGCATTCTGTGGAAATCATTAGCAAGCCCAGGAAGAATGGGCTAAATAGTGCAGTATGTGTGCATGAACTCCAATCCAGGAACTACAATGGTGAGCACCTTGATGCAAATGCTGTTCAATCAGAGCCTAACCTGTCTAACCTGATCATAGGGGTTTATGATCCACACAATATTGGCCTATTAGCCAATTGCTCAATGTATCCTGTCAAGTTTTCCTCTCAAAATTGTCATGCATTACATGGTGCTGACAAACTACTAAGCAAAGCATCAAAAAATGAGTTGGGCTTACATGTAAAAGACCCAGTAAGGTTTTGTGAAGATGGCTGGATCAGGGGACTTGAAGATGATTTGCTACTGTGGATACCACCTGCTTTGCAGAACCCATTCTATTCAATGCGAACTACTCTGGTTCTTTCCAAAGGAAGATGTACACAACTTGACTTAAGCAAGATGGTTCATGGAGAAATGTGGCAAAAGTGCCTCATAAGTACTTCAAAATAACAATAGCCTACTTAATTGGTATGATGCATGTAACAATGATTTCATGAATGCACATACAATATAATAACATTCCCACTGAATGGTCAATCTTTGTACATATATGGCACATATTCTCCTGTAGTACCTCCCCATCACTCAGAAGTCCTATTATAATCTTGGATCTCTTTTCATACACATCCTGAGATATGGTATGAACCATGTTGTTCATGTGATTGTCTTCAAATGATAACATATCCAGCTACTGTACTCACTGCCAGATCCCAACTGCTCATGAGGTAGCCAGCTTTCCCTGGGCACAGGTAAATATACAGACTTGTTCTGAACTCATCTTTCTCCCAATCTAATCTTCTGCAGAAATGGGTTTCCCATTCCTCCAGCATCACCTCTTGTGCTCCTTGTGTGGGAGGTTCAAGCAGTAAAGGGACACCAACATCCATGGAGGGCATCATATTTAGATGAGTAGACAGGTCTCCCTTGGCAACCACACATATAGCATATTGGCATAATCACATATCTACTAGATGGACACAGGTGCCATCTGACTTACAAAGCAGAAAAGCCAGGACAATAAATATAGACA
>JADGIP010000594.1:0-14171 GCA_016618355.2 Astraeus odoratus | reverse complement strand
AAAACTAAACTCCGTACCCCATCATCTTCAACAGCTGCTGCGCATGCTGTACCGCGTCCTGACGGTGCGCCACGCCCAGCTTCTGATACAGATTGCGAATGTGCGTTTTGATGGTGGTTGCCGCCACCGCCAGCTCACCGGCAATCTGCTCGTTGCTATAGCCTGAATAGATCAGCCCCAGCACCTGCCATTCGCGCTGGGTGAGCGGGCTGGTGCGAATAAGCTCCGGCACTTCCGGGTGGTTCAGCAGGCGTTCAACAAAGTTCTCGTCGAAATGCGCAAACTTGTGGCGATGATGCTGATTAATTTCGCGCAGAATGCGCTGGGCGCGATGCTGATCCAGCTCCGGCAGCGTGTTGAGCTGAATCAGCTGGCGCAGCTGCTGCGCCATCACTTCACCTTCAATCACGAAGTGGCTAATAAACCCGGTGCGGTTCGCCAGCTGCAAGGCTTCCAGCAGCACGCGCTGGGCGTCGTTTTTGCGCCCAGCCTGCCAGTAAAGTTGGTTTAACAGCAGCAGGTTGCGGTTCAGGTCGCTCATCAGACGCAGGCTGCGGGCGTTTTCGTTTAACTCTTCCAGCACAATTTCGGCAGGCTCAAAGTCGCCCAGCAGGATCTGCACGCGGGCGATGTTGCGCCACTGGCTTTGCAGGAAGTGGTTATTGGCAAATTCCGGTTTAGGCGTCTGGCGCAGCCAGTTGGCGGCGGATTTTTTGTCCCCCGTCATCTGCCAGTAAATCACCCGAACCTTGTCGGCGTTCGATACCCAGTCGCTGTGGTACTGACCGTTGCCGAGCAGGTTTTCCAGACGGTTAAGGTGATTGCGGGCGTTATCCAGATCGCCACGCGCCAGCGAGCACTGCACCAGCAGGGCCAGACACTGCAATTGCTGCTGAGGCTGGAAGCCAGAGAGCACGTTCACACCCTGACGGGCGCAGCTTTCTGCTTCATCCAGACGCGACCATGCCCACAGCAGTTGAGCGCGAATACGCAACAGGAACTCGTGCATCGGCAGCTGTTCCAGGTGCTGTTCACGAATCAGCTGGAACGCTTTTTCCTGATTTTCCCAGGCGGCCTGCAGGAACCCCTGTGCGAATAAAATCTCGCTTTGCTGAATCAGGCTCCACAGGGCGTAGTGCCACACATCATGGCGGCGCGCCATCTGCTCGGTTTGCTGCATCAGCGAAAGGGAGCGCGTCAGTTCGCCCTTGCAGTGCAGCACTTCGCCGTGCACCGAGGTAGCCACAATCCGGCTGTAGAAATTCGCCAGCGGCAGTTCATCCAGCGCGACCATCGCCAGCCGTTCCGCTTCATCCGCATCGCCGTCGTTAATCGCGACCTGCGCCCGCAGGGCGTTAAATTCGCCGTGCAGGGTGATATCCATTTCGCCTTCCATCTCCTGCTCGGCACGCGCCAGCAGGGTATTCACTTCGCTGTAGCGGTGCTGGCTCTGCATCAACCAGGCCTGGAGCAGCACCAGGCGCGGGTTCTCCAGCAGGCTCTCCCACGGCAGGGCTTTCAACGACTCTTCCAGTAGCGTCAGTTCGCTGTGGTTAAACAGCCCCCACGCGTGGTTAAGCAGGATATCGCGCAGCATGCTGGCGTCACCGGCGGCAAGCGCGTGGTGAATGGCCTCGCTCGGGAAGCCTTGCGCCATCCAGCTTTCGGCGGCGGCGCGGTGGATTTCCGGCAATTCCGTTGCCAGCTCCCACTGGCAGCGCTGGCGCAGGAAGCTGCCAAATAGCGGGTGATAGCTGAACCACTCGCCGGGGTCGTCCATGCGCGTCAGGAACAGGCCCTGACGTTCAATCTCTTCCAGCTGCAGCTGACCGTTCTCACAGCCTGTTACGCGCACAATCAGCGCGTCGTTCATGGAGCGCAGCAGGGAGCTTTTCAGCAGGAAATTGCGGGTGGAGGGATCGACGCTGTTCAGCACCTCATCCACCAGGTAATCAGAAAGATGGCTGGCGTTGATGCCGGCCAGACGGCGCGCAGACTGGTGCGTCGGGCTGTTGTTTTGCCGGGCAGAAAGGGCAATCAGCTGCAGCGCCGTGGCCCAGCCTGCGACATCATCACACAAGCGGCTGCTTTCGGAGGCCTCAATGGGTGAGGTCAGGCGGCAGTCAAAGAACTGTTTCGCTTCCTGGTGGGTAAAGGCCAGCTGCTGGCTGCCCACTTCCAGAAGCTGATCGCGCACGCGCAGGTTGGCAATACCGAGCTGCGGCAGGTTGCGTGACAGCACGACCAGGGTCAGGTTTTCCGGCTGGTGGCGCAGGAAGAAGCGCATCGACTCATGGATAACCGGGTTCGTGATCAGATGATAATCATCAATCACCACGTACAGCGGGCGATGCCATTCGGCCAGTTCGATAAACAGCTGAGAGAAAAGGGAGGACAGGCTGGCGTACTGGCGCTTTTGCACCATCGCCTCGCTGGCGACGCAGTGTCCGTTGGTTGCCTGTTGAATAGCGGCAATCAGATAGCTGGCAAAACGCTCTTGCTGGTTATCGCCCTCGTCGAGGGAGTACCAGCCAAGATCGCTCTTACCTGCGGCCCATTGTGAAATGAGCGTTGTTTTTCCATAACCTGCAGGGCTCGTAACCAGCGCCAGTCGGAAATTATGCGCGCCGGAAAGTTTAGCCAGCAGACGCTCGCGGACCACTGTATGGTCAAGACGAACCGGGCGACTTAATTTTGACGGAATCAACATAGGTTTCACTTCACTGTGGGGAACGAGAGAATTTATTTTTTTTGCGCTTCGTAATTAATAGCTATAAGGTCGGTCAGAAAGAGAACTATTGCAAGTTATGTCTGGCTTTTGTGGCTCTGAATTTGCACTCTGTCACAAAACATTCCGGCCAGTACTGGAACTTTTTTGAAAAGGCTTTGATGCCGCGTCAATGCTGGCTTGTATGGATGTCACGAGGCTGGGCTGAAACTGGTTTCAGAAAGGTATAATGACGTCGAATTTAATAAACTTCGGGTAAAGTTGAGTGAGATTAATAATCTCCTTAGGCAGGACCCGATTGCTGAAATATTATTCTCCGTAAGCAATCATTTCCGCGTGGATTAATTTCATCCAAAACCGCATTTCATTTCTTTGACATTGTCCCCGGTTACTTTTTTATCTTCCGGGCACACTCCGGCTATGCTCTCAGAGTGGCCTCGATCACACTTTTACGCTCATCCCCGCTACTCCTCCCTGTCTAATCCCCCACGGGAGGAGGAAGAGGTGAAATGAGCCAGGCACACTAGCGCCAACTTGTGTTTTCTTTCTAAAGGATGCCGATCCCCTATGTCACAGCCTACCTTCAACAAAGCTCAATTCCAGGCTGCCCTGACGCGTCAGTGGCAGCGTTTTGGCCTTCATGCTGCAAACGAGATGACGCCTCACCAGTGGTGGCAGGCGGTGAGCGGGGCGCTCGCAGAGCAGCTGGATGCTCAGCCCGTGGCGAAGCCCGTCAAAGGCCAGCGTCACGTTAACTATATCTCGATGGAGTTCCTGATTGGCCGCCTGACCGGCAACAACCTGCTGAACCTCGGCTGGTATCAGGAGGTGGGTGATGTGCTGAAAGAGCACGACATTAACCTGACCGACCTGCTGGAAGAAGAGATCGACCCGGCGCTGGGCAACGGCGGACTGGGGCGTCTGGCGGCCTGTTTCCTTGACTCTATGGCAACGGTCGGCCAGTCGGCGATTGGCTATGGCCTGAACTACCAGTACGGCCTGTTCCGTCAGTCGTTTGCCGACGGCCACCAGATGGAAGCGCCGGACGACTGGCATCGCAATACCTACCCGTGGTTCCGCCACAACGCGCAGCTGGACGTGCAGGTCGGCATCGGCGGGAAAGTGACGAAGCAGGGGCTCTGGGAACCGGCGTTCACTATTACCGGCGAAGCCTGGGACCTGCCGGTGCTCGGCTACCGTAACGGCGTGGCGCAGCCGCTGCGTCTGTGGCAGGCGAAGCACGCGCATCCGTTCAACCTGACCAAATTCAACGACGGCGATTTCCTGCGCGCCGAGCAGCAGGGCATCGACGCCGAGAAGCTGACCAAAGTCCTCTATCCGAACGATAACCACCTGGCGGGTAAAAAGCTGCGCCTGATGCAGCAGTACTTCCAGTGCGCCTGCTCCGTGGGGGACATTCTGCGTCGCCATCACCTGGCGGGCCGCAAGCTGGCGCAGCTGCCGGACTTCGAAGTCATTCAGCTTAACGATACGCACCCGACTATTGCCATCCCGGAACTGCTGCGCGTGCTGATTGACGAGCATCAGCTGAGCTGGGACGACGCCTGGGCCATCACCAGCCGCACCTTCGCCTATACCAACCACACCCTGATGCCGGAAGCGCTCGAGTGCTGGGATGAGAAGCTGGTGAAAACGCTGCTGCCGCGCCATATGCAGATCATCAATAAGATTAACGACCAGTTCAAAACGCTGGTGGAGAAAACCTGGCCGGGCGACAAAGCCGTCTGGGCGAAGCTGGCGGTGGTGCACGACAAACAGGTGCGTATGGCGAACATGTGCGTGGTGAGCGGCTTTGCCGTTAACGGCGTGGCGGCGCTGCACTCCGATCTGGTGGTGAAAGATCTGTTCCCGGAATATCACCAGCTGTGGCCGACCAAATTCCACAACGTGACCAACGGCATTACGCCGCGTCGCTGGATCAAGCAGTGCAATCCGCTGCTGGCCGGCCTGCTGGACAAGACCCTGAAGAAAGAGTGGGCTAACGATCTGGACCAGCTGATTAACCTGGAAAAATACGCCGACGATGCGAAATTCCGCGAGCAGTACCGCGCGATCAAGCTGGAGAACAAGGTTCGCCTGGCGGAGTTTGTGAAAATGCGTACCGGGATTGAGATCAACCCGAACGCGATTTTCGATATTCAGATCAAACGTCTGCACGAGTACAAGCGTCAGCACCTGAACCTGCTGCACATTCTGGCGCTGTACAAAGAGATCCGCGAGAACCCGCAGGCCGACCGCGTGCCGCGCGTGTTCCTGTTCGGTGCGAAGGCGGCGCCGGGCTACTACCTGGCGAAAAACATTATCCTCGCCATCAATAAAGTGGCGGCGGCGATCAACAGCGATCCGAAAGTGGGCGACAAGCTGAAGGTCGTGTTCCTGCCGGATTACTGCGTCTCGGCGGCGGAAATGCTGATCCCGGCGGCGGATATCTCCGAGCAGATCTCGACCGCAGGAAAAGAAGCGTCCGGTACCGGAAACATGAAGCTGGCGCTCAACGGCGCGCTGACCGTCGGCACGCTGGACGGTGCGAACGTCGAAATCGCCGAGAAGGTCGGTGAAGAGAACATCTTTATCTTCGGCCATACTGTTGAAGAAGTGAAAGCCATCAAGGCCAAAGGCTACGACCCGGTGAAATGGCGTAAAAAAGACAAAGTGCTGGATGCGGTGTTGAAGGAGCTGGAAAGCGGCAAATACAGCGATGGCGACAAGCACGCGTTTGACCAGATGCTGCACAGCATGGACAAACACGGCGGCGACCCGTACCTGGTGATGGCGGACTTCACGGCCTACGTTGAAGCGCAGAAACAGGTCGACGTGCTGTACCGCGACCAGGAGGCGTGGACCCGGGCGTGCATTCTGAACACCGCGCGCTGCGGCATGTTCAGCTCTGACCGCTCAATCCGTGATTATCAGGCCCGTATCTGGCAGGCAAAACGCTAAGGAAGCGCGATGGAGAGTAAACGTCTGGACAGTGCCGCGCAGGCGGCGGGAATTAGCCTCAGTTACATCAATGCGCACGGCAAACCGCAGTCTATTGGTGCGGACACCAAAAGACGTTTGCTGGATGCCATGCACAAAACCGACGCGAACGCGTCGGTTGCTCCGGTGCCAAACGTGAAGGTCTTTACCGCAGGCAAAAAGATGCCGCTGGCGGTGGAGGGGCGCGGCGAGTATAGCTGGCTGCTCACCACCGAAGAGGGGCATCAGCATAAAGGCCACGCCACCGGCGGCAAAACGTTAAACCTTCCGGCAAAGCTGCCGGAGGGCTACCACAGCCTGACGCTCACCCAGGACGAACAGCGTTTTCACTGCCGGGTGATCGTCGCGCCAAAACGCTGCTATGAGCCGCAGGCGCTGCTCGAAGGCAAAAAACTGTGGGGCGCCTGCGTGCAGCTCTATACGCTGCGTTCAGACAGCAACTGGGGCATCGGCGATTTTGGCGATCTGAAAAAGATGCTGGCATCTGTTGGTGAGCGCGGCGGCGCGTTTATCGGCCTCAACCCGATCCACGCGCTCTATCCGGCCAACCCGGAAAGCGCCAGCCCGTACAGCCCGTCTTCCCGACGCTGGCTAAACGTGATTTACATCGACGTTAACGCGTTAGACGATTTCAAAAACAGCAAAGAGGCACAGGCGTGGTGGAAGCTTGAGACCACCCAGCAGCTGCTGAAGCAGGCCCGCGATGCGGACTGGGTAGATTATGCCTCCGTGACCGCGCTGAAAATGGCGGCTCTGCGCCTGGCGTGGAAAGGCTTTGCGAAGCGCGACGACGAGCAGATGGCGGCCTTCCGCCAGTTCGTGATGCAGGAAGGTGAAAGCCTCTACTGGCAGGCGGCATTTGATGCGCTGCACGCGTATCAGGTGAAAGAGGACGAAATGCGCTGGGGCTGGCCGGTCTGGCCGGAAGCGTATCAGACCGTGGATACCCCTGAAGTCAAAGCCTTCTGTAAAAATCATGCCGACGAGGTGGACTTCTACCTGTGGCTGCAATGGCTGGCGTACAGCCAGTTTGCCGCCTGCTGGCAGGTGAGCCAGGGCTATAAGATGCCGATCGGCCTGTATCGCGATCTGGCCGTGGGCGTGGCGGAAGGCGGCGCGGAAACCTGGTGTGACCGTGAGCTTTACTGCCTGAAAGCATCCGTCGGCGCGCCGCCGGATATCCTCGGCCCGCTCGGTCAGAACTGGGGCCTGCCGCCGATGGATCCGCACGTGATGGCGGCGCGCGCCTACGAGCCGTTTATCGACCTGCTGCGCGCGAACATGCAGAACTGCGGGGCGCTGCGCATTGACCACGTGATGTCCGTGCTGCGCCTGTGGTGGATCCCGTACGGTGAAACGGCCGATCACGGGGCGTACGTGCAGTATCCGGTTGACGATCTGCTGTCGATCCTGGCCCTGGAGAGTAAACGTCATCAGTGCATGGTGATCGGTGAAGATCTCGGTACCGTACCGGTGGAAATTGTCAGCAAGCTCCGCGACAGCGGGGTTTATTCCTACAAAGTGCTCTATTTTGAAAACGACCATGAGAAAACCTTCCGCGCGCCGAAAGCGTACCCTGAACAGTCAATGGCAGTCGCGACGACGCATGATCTTCCTACGCTCAGAGGCTACTGGGAAAGCGGCGATCTGACCCTCGGCAAAACGCTGGGCCTCTATCCAGATGAAGAGGTTCTGCGCGGACTGTATCAGGACCGCGAGCTGGCGAAGCAGGGGCTGCTGGACGCGCTGCACAAGCATGGCTGTCTGCCGAAGCGTGCCGGACATAAGGCGTCGCTGATGGCAATGACCCCAACGCTCAACCGTGGCCTGCAGCGCTATATTGCCGACAGCAACAGCGCTTTGCTCGGCCTGCAGCCGGAAGACTGGATTGATATGGCGGAGCCGGTGAACGTTCCGGGCACCAGCTATCAGTACAAGAACTGGCGCCGCAAGCTGTCCACAACGCTTGAGACGATGTTTGCCGATGACGGGGTGAACAGGCTGATTAAAGATTTGGATAAGCGCAGAAGGGCGGTGGGTAAGAAGTCGTAATTTGCCCCTCACCCTAGCCCTCTCCCCAAAGGGGAGAGGGAACCGATCGAGCAGGAGAGTCAGAGAGCCATATTCAACAGCAGACACCCTACCAGGCCGCAGACCGAAATAATGGTTTCCAGCATTGACCAGGACTTGATGGTCTCACCGATGGTCAGGTTGAAGTACTCCTTGAACAGCCAGAAGCCCGGATCGTTCACGTGAGAGAAAATCACGCTGCCGGAGCCTACCGCAATAACCATCAGCTCAGGGCTGACGCCCGTGGTGGCAATCAGCGGCGCAACGATACCGCCCGCTGTAATCGCCGCAACGGTTGCAGAACCCAGCGCGATACGCAGCACGGCAGCAATAGACCACGCCATCAGGATTGGAGAGATATTGGTTTCATGCATCATGGAAGCGATGTATTTGTCCACGCCGCTGTCGACCAGCACCTGCTTGAACGCACCGCCACCGCCGATAATCAGCAGCATCATGGCAATGATTTTGATGGACGAGGTCAGCGTGTCGTTGATCTGATCCATGGAGCGGCCACGGTTCAGGCCGAAGGTGAACATCGCAATCAATACCGCAATCAGCGTTGCCATCACCGGGTCGCCGAGGAACTCGGCAACGGCCAGGAAAGCGTGGCCTTTCGGCAGGATCATCTCCGCCACGGCGCGCATTGCCATCAGGATCACCGGTACCAGCGAGGTCCAGACGCTGACGCCAAAGCCTGGCATCTCTTCTTCAGTGAAGGTTTTGGCGCTGTACAGACCTTCCGGAATAGGCTTATCAATGCCTTTCAGGAAACGGGCATATACCGGGCCTGCCAGAATTACGGTCGGGATCGCCAGAATCGTACCGAACAGCAGGGTTTTACCCATATCGGCGTGGAAGATGGTGGCGATGGCGGTTGGACCCGGGTGCGGCGGGAGGAAGCCGTGGGTCACGGACAGCGCAGCAGCCATTGGCACACCCACGAACAGCAGTGGGATGTTGGCCGCGGCGGCGATGGTGAACACCAGCGGCAGCATCAGCACAAAGCCCACTTCATAGAACAGCGCGAAACCGACGGTAAAACCGGTTAACACCACCGCCCACTGGATGTTCTTCTTGCCAAACTTTTCGATAAGCGTGGTTGCAATACGCTGCGCGCCCCCGCAGTCCGCCAGCATTTTACCGAGCATGGCGCCGAAGCCCATGATCAGCGCCAGGCTGCCGAGCGTGCCGCCGACACCGGCTTTGATAGAGCTGATAACTTTAACCAGCGGCATCCCCTGCATCAGACCGACTGCAAGTGCCACCAGAACCAGAGCGATAAATCCGTTCATTTTGAAGCGGATCATCAAGAGCAGTAATAACACAACACCGATAGCAACGATGACTAATGGCATGATTTACCTGGCCTTTGAATTGTTATGGGTAACGTCATTGTTTCAACGACAAATTCCGGTTGTCCCAACTGGGAACAGAGTGGTTAACGGCACTCATACTGATGCCTGCGAAACAGTTAAGTTTAGTCGGCTGTTATAAGGGTGTTGAGTGCCCACGAGAATGATACGGGTAACATATCGTGGTTGAAAATCACCCGGTGAGGCAAAATTTAAATTATGAGACGCAGGTCAACATATAGAGGGGGGAAGGCAAGGGAGTCAGGCCCGGTAAGCGCAGCGCCACCGGGCAATACAGACGGGTACTGAATTAGTAGTAAGAGTGCTCGCCGCGCTGGTGCTCTGTCAGGTCGCGCACGCCTTTCAGTTCCGGGAATTCGTTCAGCAGCTGCTTCTCGATCCCTTCTTTCAGGGTCACGTCGACCATGGAGCAACCGTTACAGCCGCCGCCAAACTGCAGGATCGCCAGGCCGTCTTCCGTGATTTCCATCAGGGAAACGCGACCACCGTGGCCGGCCAGTTGTGGGTTGATCTGGGACTGCAGCAGATACTCAACGCGTTCCATCAGCGGCGCATCGTCAGAGACTTTACGCATTTTGGCGTTTGGCGCTTTCAGGGTCAGCTGAGAACCCAGCTGGTCAGTGACAAAGTCGATTTCCGCATCTTCAAGATACGGCGCGCTCAGTTCATCGACGTAAGCGGTGAGCTGTTCAAATTTAAGGGCAGTGTCAGTTGCTTCCACAGCGTCCGGAGGACAATAAGAGACACCACATTCTGCATTCGGAGTGCCTGGATTGATCACAAACACGCGGATCTGCGTCCCTTCTTCCTGATTTGCCAGCAGTTTGGCAAAGTGCGCTTGTGCAGAATCGGAAATACGGATCATAGCTTTGGCCTAATAGTTGACTAAATTACCTGGGTATAATCATACGCCCATTGAAGAAGGGCTACAAGGTACGGCACAGACACCATACCTGAACCGACGCGGCGCCGCTTTGCAAAAGCAGTCGGGAAAGTTCAGCAACGGTACTGCCTGTGGTGACGACGTCATCCACGATGGCGATATGGAGGCCGTGGACCGGCAATTCAAGGCGAAAGGCGTTTTTCAGGTTCCTTTTGCGAAGCCGGGCGTTGAGCTGATGCTGGATGGCGGTGGCATGAACGCGGGTAAGCGCGCTGGCATCGTAGCAACAACCCAGCCACCGGGCGAGCGGGCGGCAGAGCAGGTCGCTTTGATTATAGCCGCGCCGCCAGTGCCGGCGTCGGTATAAGGGGACATTCACCACCATGTCGATTTTCGGCAAAGCGCGGGTTCGTCGCGCCTGTAAAACGGCCAGCAAAAGCAGGCGGGCAAGGGGCTGCGCCAGCGAACTCTGGCCGGAAAACTTCAGGGCGTGAATAAGCCCGCTCAGCGGCGGAACATAATCATCCACGGCCACCAGCGCGCTCCACGGCGGGGATTTTTTCAGGCAGCGGCCGCAGGGCAAATCGCGGTTCGCCGCCGGTAAACCACATTGCGGGCAGGTTGTGATACGCCTTTCCAGCGAACGCGTACAGACGGAACAGACGCCCCACGCGCTGAGGGCAAGCGGCATTTTGCATAGCCAGCACAAGCCAGGCACTGTTAGCATGTGCAACCTCCATGTGAAAAAAGAGAACAGTAACTAATGAAGACGCTGTGGTGGCAGACCGTAGGGACAGGAAATTGCCATCTTGTGCTGCTGCACGGATGGGGCCTGAATGCGGAAGTGTGGCATTGCATAAGCGAGGAACTTGCCTCGCAATTTACGTTACATCTGGTTGATCTCCCGGGCTATGGTCGCAGCCGTGGCTTTGGCGCGATGTCGCTTGATCAAATGGCGCAGCACGTTGTAGACGCCGCGCCGCAAAATGCCATCTGGCTGGGCTGGAGTCTGGGAGGGCTGGTGGCAAGCCAGATTGCGCTCTCCTGGCCCGAGCGCGTTAGGGCGCTGGTCACCGTGGCCTCGTCGCCATGCTTTAGCGCGCAAGAGGCGTGGCCCGGCATCAAACCTGATGTTCTGGCGGGCTTCCAGCAGCAGCTGAGCGACGATTTCCAGCGGACCGTCGAGCGATTCCTCGCCTTGCAGACAATGGGCACCGAAACCGCGCGTCAGGATGCCAGAGCGTTAAAGCAGGTGGTGCTCTCCCTGCCGATGCCGGACGTTGAGGTGCTTAACGGCGGTCTGGAGATCCTGAAAACGGCCGATCTGCGTGAGCCGCTGGCTGGGCTGAGCATGCCGCACCTGCGCATCTATGGTTATCTCGACGGGCTGGTGCCGCGCAAAGTGGTCCCACTTCTGGATTCCCTCTGGCCGGACAGCGAATCACAGGTCATAGCAAAAGCCGCGCATGCGCCGTTTATCTCTCATCCGACGGAATTTTGTTCAGCGTTGGTTGCGTTAAGTCAACGTTTAGACTGATTATTTTCTATCCAGCCTGGAAAAAGTTACACACCGCAACCATACTCCAGATGTCGTTGCGGTTGTTCTGCCTACGATGATCAAAACAACAATCCTATGGAGAGTCAGGCTATGAAACTTGTTACAGGTATTGTCACTTCTCTGGTTATTGGGTCACTGTCATTTGGCGTTTTTGCGGCAAAAGAGCTGGAAAAAGATAAAGTTGCCGGGATGAATCTGACGAAAATTGGTGAGATTTCTACGTCTGACACCACCGCGCCGATGGATGCAAGAAAAGAGCTGTCGAAGAAAGCGGATGAGCTGGGCGGGACATACTTCGTCGTCACCAGCGCAGAAAAACAGACCAAAAACGTACGCGCTACTGCGGACGTCTATAAGTAATACGATAAAACCGGGCAGCAATGCCCGGCTTTATTAGCGCAGTGCCCACCACTCCCTGAGACAGGCCTTTCCTTCCGGACAGCTTTTACAACTGCCGGAGAGGCAACCCTCCGCTTCTTCCTGAATCCGCACGGCTTTACCCATGGCTTCCAGGCGCTCCAGCATGGCATCGATCATCGGCTGCGGCGTATGCAGGCTAAGGCTGAGCTGTTTTGCCTCCATGCGTCCCTGCAATGCCAGTAAGTCACGAACCTGAATCAACGATGCCATCTGTTTTTCCCCTTAGTGACAGTCGCCAGCCGGGCTGTTGCAGCAGGTGGCCGGGGTTTTACGCGTCGCCAGCAGGTTGATATCAACGCGGCTTCGCGCCCGGCGCAGCAGGCCAATCACAATCACGTTAAACAGGATGACCGCCAGGATGCTGACCAGGCTGTAGCGCGGGTGCTGGCTGAAGTTAACGGTCTGGTAAAACAGCGTCGCCAGCGAGTAGGCGATATTCAGCCCCCACAGAATGGAGAAGCCCATCCAGCCGCGGCTGGACTCACGGGCAATCGCCCCCATCACCGAGATGCACGGAATATAGAGGAGAACGAAGATCAGGTAGCTGTAGGCTGCGGACGCGCTGCCAAACTTCTCGCCCATCACGCCCATGGCACCGGTCGCCATTTCGCCGTCGCCTTTGCTGGCCTCAATCGGGTTAGCCAGCACGCTCAGGCTGAAGGTGTCTTTCAGGCTCTGCCAGGTCTCCTCTACGGCACCCAGCAGTTCGTCACCGAGGTGAAACTCCGCCGGGTTAAATTCCTGCTCCTGAATGTTCTCTGCGGTGTAGAGCGTGTTCAGGGTCCCGACGACCACCTCTTTTGCCATCGCACCGGTGAACAGGCCCACGGTCGCCTGCCAGTTATCCTCCTGCACGCCAATCGGTTTGAAGACCGGCGTGATGACGCGGCTGACGGAGGCGAGGGCAGAGTCGTTGATGTTATCTGCCGCCTGACCGGTGAGGGTGAAGCTGTTCAGCGCGCTCAGGAAAATACTGACAATAACAATCACCTTACCGGCGCGCAGCACAAAGCCTTTCAGGCGCTGCCAGGTCTGGATCGCCAGGCTTTTCAGATGCGGGACGTGATAGACCGGAAGCTCCATTACAAACGGTGACGCTTCACCGCGCATGATGGTGTGCTTGAGCATTAAGCCGGTCAGGATCGCCATCACGATGCCCAGCACGTACAGCGAGAAGACCGCCAGCGCGCCCTGCTGGCCAAAGAAGGCTGCCGCGAAGACGGCAAAGATTGCCAGACGCGCACCGCAGGACATAAACGGCGCCATCATAATGGTCATCAGTCGTTCACGCGGTGCATCCAGGGTGCGCGCGCCCATTACCGACGGCACGTTACAGCCGAAGCCGACGATCAGCGGGACGAACGATTTGCCCGGCAGGCCCAGCGCCTGCATCAGGCGGTCCATCACGAAGGCGGCGCGCGCCATGTATCCGGAATCTTCGAGGAACGAGAGGAACAGATACATCATGCCGATCTGCGGTACCAGCGGCAGCACGGTGTTGATACCGCCGCCAATCCCCTGGGCAAGGAAGATGGTCAGCCATTCCGGGAAGTGCAGGGTGTAACCTACCCACTGAATACCGTGTACGAAGACCGCGACAGAACCGGCGTCAAAAATCGGCTGCAGCGCGCCACCGATGTTAATCGCGAGCAGGAACATCACGTACATCACCAGCAGGAAGATGGGCAAACCGAGGAAGCGGTTGAGCACAATCTTATCCACCGCCGCCGTGAAGCGGCTGGGCTCTGCGGTAAGGGCGTTGCTGACCACGTCGCAAATTGACGCAATGGCCTGATAACGCGCATCGGCGATGTGCAGCGCCGGATCGTCCAGCTCGTCGCTGAGACGGGCGAGGGCCACGTCCAGCTTATCCGCCGCATGTCCGGCATAGGCGCGGCTGTAGATATCCCCTTCCAGCATCTGCAGGCCGAGCCACAGGCGCTGTTTTGCAGGCATGCTGCTGTCCATCTCCTGCGCCAGCCGTTCGGCTTCGCGCAGCAGCGGCTGGGCGTAGTGCACCAGCTCAACGTCGCGGTTTCCCGCGTGGCGGTCAATCGCCAGCTTCAGGGCGTCGATACCGCGAGCGCGGGTCGAGACCAGCGGAACCACCGGACAGCCCAGGCGCGCGGAGAGCGC
>JADGIP010000593.1:0-14315 GCA_016618355.2 Astraeus odoratus | reverse complement strand
TTTTTTCGTTACTCCGAATATTTCGGAGGGGCCTTCCACAGTAAATGGTCCCTGTAGAAACTAATTTTGTCCTCCGTTAGAATAAATTTACCAGAAGCGTCATGCCAAATAGTAATCTTTCGCCCCCGCTCAGATCTCAGGAGCCATTCAATGCGAAGCACAAGCTCCGGGCGGATTTTCGAGAGATAGCCTCAATGAAAAATCGATTACACGAGAGAAGCCGAAGTCTGTAAGGAGTGCCTAACCGTATGGAGATATCAACACACTGCATTGGCCTGCATCACGCGGTGAGTGAAGGATACAAGCGAAGATAAAAAAAGTTACACCTTTCAGATCATGATGGTGTGTCGGAGATGGCCAGTGTACTGTAATCCAAGCACGATCCCGAAGATCCGAGGAAAATATAAGCAGCCTTCACTATTAGCCACCACAGCGTAGCACGGGGACCAGGATCAATACTATGATCTTGAGAAGACCGTGTCATCAAGTTGATGGGGGCGCCATTTAGTAGAACGTGTTCGTGATGCAGTTTCGACGATGTGTACGCTTCTGGCACGGCTGCCCGTAAGAATATCAGAATGGACAAAGAAGTAGACATCAGGTGAATCTTACGTTGCCGAACTAGAACTTGACCGCTCGAGAAGGTCCTTACTACTGCCGTGGTTCCTCCCGGGGGTGGCATTCCCTTGAAAACCATCCCCTTCTGCACGAACCGTCAACTCGCTGAACCAGTCCAATCAAATCGCCACAGAATTGATTTGAAAGGTGTAGTACTTGCACCTCTTGTGCCATCAGATAGATCATTGGTGTGGCAGTGTCTATGTGGGATAAGACACTGCCATCCGATTGTATGGTGACAAATTGTCAATCACGGACAGATCTGCACTGAGTGCGCTGACTTGCAGAACGTAATAGCTTGTCGTTGGTGACGTCCTTGCATAACAACCTCGAAGAGTTCCAAGTGCTAGTGCCTTGTCATTTCAAAGAAAGGGTCCAGGATTCCAGAATCTGGGACAACAGATGGGCCATGGTCCATCGCAAGTCATCTATCACGAACAGCCTGGAATGCTACGACGAAACTATCGCCGCGGCAATCTTTTCTTCCCCGCTGCGACGCCCAAAGCGAAAATGGACATGAGAAAAACCTCAGCGCGGCGTCGGAGCGGTCAAGATTCAAGATACAATCAGTCGGCGCATCAGATCACTGCAAACGTCGAGAAATGCTGGCAGGGTAATGAGCCTTTAGCGCGCCCCTGGACGGGCTCCAATTGAGATAGTGACGTACAGGACGCCTGTCGAGATAAGTCCAGCTCATTGTACGCTGTGAGTGCATCTGGGCATACAGGAGAACCTAGTGTCCTGCTCCCGTCTGAACAGGAACTAGTATTCATCAAGGGATGCAGCTGTTCGAGCTGTCATCTCGATCGCAAAGCTGAACGAACGTATGTAGCGTTTGGCTCTGATACGTACTCACCTGGCAGCCGACCCGACAGCCCATCATGATTGTGATGATACTTACGCAACTTGGGGTAATAAGATCCCGGCATGTTGGCATCCCTACTATGCAAGAGAGCCATTTTTTATGTACTTGTCAGTTCCGGTCCTGGTTGCCAACAACGCCGTCGCCATCATGGAGGCCAACAGTCACTAGCCCACCAGCCCATCCCATAGGCGGAAACCCAGGCGTCAAGCCTCAGGGACGATGCCGCGCTCCACCGCAGTACCCCCAGCAAGGCGTCGCGATATGGCAGCAGCGAAGGGCGGCCGCGCTTAGCACACCGGACGCTAGAACTGTCCAGATGCCAAGGAAATGAACAGGCCCCCGAAGAGCCAGCACAGCGGGACCCAACAGTTTAACGAGTACCTTGTAGAGGGCTGGCGATGATCATTGAGGTACGGTACTACCTGAGCACTTCGGATAACTCGAAACCGCGGGTTTGCTCCACACACCGGCAGCAGCTAGGTGATATAGGCGCCAGCGGAAGGGAAAAGGGAAAGGGGAACAGTGCATCTCGCTCGTATCGCAAATCATATGAACCAAAATGCCCAACTATGGTCCTTGTATTCAGAACGGGAGCAACTAGAAATCTACGTATCTTCTCTACGTATTTCAGATCGTACAACACTACCAGCGCAATACGTGCGAGTGACTATGTATGTATATGTAAACGGACTTGACAGAAGAAAAAGAAGCGAAGGATAGATTATATAACGAAACTACATGGTCAAGAATTAAGCAGTGGAAGACGGATAGGGGATGATAGATATGATGGTTCAGAGCAGGGCTGTAGATGATGATCATGGAACAAAGATGCCAATGAGCTGATGAAGTAAAAGAGGAGGGAGGACGGGCAGTGTATGAGCAAGTTCTGAAGAATCACATGCCATCTAATATGCCACTCTCAGCCATCGATGACGACTCCAGCATCCGCCTACGCAAGGCGTAATGCCACCCCAAGTCCATATTCGCCAGCACGCTGCGGAAGAAACGAGCAAGATTGATACCGATGCCCAGCGAAGTGGTGACAAGTTTAACGGAAGCATCAATATTTATATCCCGCGGAACGGACATGTGCCGAAAATAGCCCCGCCTTCACCGATCAGACGTCTGACAGTCTTCAGAGGACCACTACCGATTCTGACGAAGAGAGAAGGGGCCGTCACACGTCCATAATTTTCCATGGGAGTCCTTCCCCCAAGACAAGTATTCCGAAAGTGAGTGGTGAGGTGGCCAGTGACTGCGGACGTGGGTGTGTGTGTGAAAGAGATACCGTACGGGAATAGGGTTAGAGAGAGCAGTGTGCTGGCCAACCCTCGCGGTTAGGAGGGCCATCGGACCGGGTGTATATATGACGGATAGCGGAAGGCTGCGATTCCGGGGTCCGAGATCAAGGTACTCCAATCAGCTGCCGGCACCCGTCATCATCTCCGTGCCGGCACACATATGTATGTATGTATGTATGCCACGTCGTGCGCCTAAGCCAGTATGCCGCGCTGCGGGAAGACTCGGAGGCGCTCGAGGGGGATCTTCCATGAGGTACGTACGTATGTATGTGACAGAAGCGAACGGAAGCTGTGGCAATGCGGAGACGGATATTAAATAATGGACGGAGGTCCGTGCCGATGTCAAACTGGCCGGAGAAGAGAGTGGGTTGAAGCGAGGCGCCAATAGTCGTACTCTGACAACACGGAAGGCAGGCAACGAGGGTTGGGCGAGGGAGAGGGTGGGTGGTCAAGACTCGCTGCAAACACGGGCGTGGGGGTGGAAGGAAGACAGGAATGGGTCGCATGTGTGGGCTGGACGCGTGGAGGCGAGAGTGGTGGATCATTGGTCTTTTCCCCTGTCGTACAACAAGCAGAGTTCGCAGCCGCAATAAATTAAGAGACCGAGTGAAGCATAGTGCCGAAAAGGTTTTCCCGGCGATCATTCGTCCGGGTGGGAGACGCGTGCACAGGTCATCGTTGCCACGCCGAGGTGCCCATCACGAAAGGCGAGTGTGCGCCCGGACGGCCAGCGAGGGTAAAGAAGGACGCCGCGGCAGGTGCGGAGGGGTGGTGGGGCTGCTGGGCCGCCTGGGACGCCTGGATATAGAAGGGATCCGTGGTCGTAAAGAGCGACGGCGAGCAGGACATCTCGACGGGCGAGCCGACCGGGGGAGGATTGGGATTGGGTATGGACATGGAATGTGAATGTGCCTCTTTGGACGGGGGAGGCGACCACGTGTACGAGTTGGGGTGGGTGCTGGAGTAGGCCACCCCTGAATCAGGGGGGATAATCATCGCTTCTACGGCACGCGCGTCTTCTTCGTCCATATCGTCCAAGTCCGCGAGGACGTCGTCCTGGGACTGGTGGCGCATTCTGGTCGAGGAGGTGCTCGATCTGCGGGAGTGGGAGGCATACTCGGCGACGTGGGCAGGCCACACGAACGACGAGGAGGGCGTGCGGGCCGTAGGGGTCGTGCAGTGCTGGACGTGGCCGGGGTCACGACGGGCGATGTGGACGCTGGTGTGGGGGGCGCCGCCGGACGCGTGAGCAGAGGGGAACGCAGACTGTGCGTTGGAGAGCTGATGCGAAAGGAGCGTCTGTGCGAGCTGTGCCTATACGTATACATTGTAGAGAGAGAGGGTGTGATAAGAAAAAAGTGGAGAGTGCGGGGTAAAGGGAAAGTAGAGATGTACCTGTAGAGCAGCCAAGTCGAGCGCCTCCTGGCCGATATGATTCGAGGAGAGGGAGGCGACCAGGTCGTCGATGGATACGCTCATTGCAACGGCGGCGGCGGTGCTGGTGGTGGACTGGTGGTAGTGGAGAGGATGGACGGAGAAAGAGGGCTGCAAGAGGGGAAGGCGAGAGAGAGGGGTGGTGGCTATTATTCGGTCGGGGCTGTTTCAGACTTGACTTATATGATAGCGCGGGGCAGAGACGACATCGAGGCCGGTAACGCGGCAAACATGTGCCAACAAGCCAGCTTGCCTCCTCGGCCCGGTCCGTGGCCACCGCGGAACTCCCGGCTTGCTCCGTCCCCCTCTCCGTCGTGCGATCCATACGTATGTGTGCCGTGGCTGGCTGGCACGCTACCTGGTATGACCACATCGCAGGAGAAGGGGGTGAGAGCTCCCCTCCACTTCTGATGCAGCCGGCACACGGACATGCTGTTGCTGTGGCGCGACGTCAGAGATGCACATACAAGGTCATAAGGGACAGCAACAGAGCAAACTTTTTCAAAGGGACAGCTTGCTCGTATTATTCAAATTGCATTCAGGGCTCCTCCATCATGTGCTGCGCGGCACCCACACACAGAGCCTTCCCCTTTCTCGTCCAGGGCGGCCCCGCATCCCGGCTGTTCTTTGCACACCGAGCGTCCCCAAGATCAATCATATGTAGATGCTATCCTACAGACAAGATAATAGCGACGGCTGTTCTACATCAGCAAACTGCTGTGGATGGCGCGTTGGCCGTCGTACCAAGGTATGTGGGAGTGGTAGGCCGGTACGAACGTGTGAGTCGAATCAGGGTATGATATAGAGCTGTGTATATACGGACGGATAATGATGTGTCTACGTCACTCGCCAGTGGCCAGCTCATTTTTCTCGAGAAAATACTAGAAGAGATCCTCGAGTGTCATTTGCTTCACGATGTCCTGCTCCCGAGCTCAGATCAGCGGCCGGCTTTGCTCCAGCGGCAGGACAGGACATACCGTGTTCGAGACCATCTGTGCAAACTCGTCGAAACTGAGCTTGCCGTCCCGATCATGGTCTCCCTCCATAATCGTCTTGTCGACGATCTGCTGCAGCTGCTGGTCCTGCCATCCACATGTGAGCACGGCGCGGCACGGCACGGGGTTGATAAATCACGTCACACCCAGGTGGCGCGACGCACCTTGAGGTTGTTGCCGACCATCATCTTCAGCACGAGAAACAGCTCGCCGTTCGAGATGTACCCGTCCCGGTCGACGTCGTATACCTTGAACGCAACTGCGCGTGCGGCCGAGCATGCGAGCGTGGCGATTTAGCGTGGTGCGGAAGAGAAGAAGAGAAGAGAAGAGAAGAGGAGAGGAAACGAAAACACAGCTGCCGTGGCGGAATGACGTACACCGTAGTTTCTCTTCTCGGCCACCTCGACTGCTGAAAGCGCTAAGGCCACCCACGAACTCCTGGAAGTCGACCGTGCCTCCGCCACTGCATGTCGCCGCATCGCAGAGATCGTTGCGTCCGCAAGGATCAGAAAAGGGGGAAGAAGAGGATCAGCGAACGAGAACACGCACTCCTCGTCGAATATGGCGATCATCCGCGACGCAAGCGGGTTCGATGCTATCTGTGGTATCTGCAGGAACTCTTCCCGATCTATCGAGCCGGACCCGTCGCTGCCGGCGGGGCGACGTCGTGAGCACGATGGAAGCACAGCGCTGGAAAACGGAAACGCACCTGTCGAGCTTCATGAACCGCTTCTTAAGCCTCTCTAGCTCGGCGGACGTAACTGCACATGCGAGGGTTAGCGTCTGCATCTATCCCCGCCGACGGCGTCAGCACCATCGGCCCCGGTCACATCTCGATCGGCACGCCCGTTCCACCTCCAGCGGAGACGGGAAGTGCAAGAAGATCGAAGAGAAGAGTAGCGCCGCTCGGACGAGAACTGCCGGGCACGGGGGACTGCTGATATGAGATGAGACGTACAGTTCGACCGCTTCTGCATGTCCTCCATGAACTGTGACGCTGCACGATCAACAAACAAACCAGCTCGTCAGATTCCCATGGAGCGGCATGGGGGTGGGGGACGACAGACGTGTTTGACCCATGCTGTATTACTGTAGCGCGTTTAACTGAAAAGTACGGGTGATTGTGAAGAGATGGACACGATCTGGCGTGGCGCAGGCTTGGACGTGGTCTTGTGTGACGCTGGTGGATAAGGGGTGGTTGATCGGGGCGGTGGGGCGAGTCGGCGACTTGTCCTCGATGAGAGCTTGTCGGTAGTTGTATGTGAAAGGCAGGCTTTGTCGACTCGGTACAGCTTGGTTGTGCTCCATCGTGCGTGGGAAAGTCAGCCGTCAGGGGCGCCCCATAGATGGTCGGTTAAACCGAACGACGGTGCGTACTGCAGCGTATGCCGCCAGGACCGATGAAGGCGCGTTCGTCGCATCAAATGACTGCGATGATATGTGTGGGGGTACCAACTTAGAGGGTCGGCAACGTTCACCGTTTCCAGGTTCGACGTGTTCTGCGTAGAAATCCGCGCATCGCCTTCCTAGGATCGACATCCTTAGTACGTGCCGTCTTTCCATACCTGCATTGGCGTATCTGATGTTCGTAAACCCATTACTACACGTCCCTGAGTAGGATCACGCGTGCGCACGTCTCCATGGCGTGCAATGGCGGCACTTTGCAAGGAGCTGTATTCTGGTGGACACACCCTGGACTTCTCTCATTGGTTAGGGATTCGCCTTGCATGCGTCACGGATGATCCTCAAATCTATTCACCTAAGGTGATAGATATTTTCAGGTTACCAAACATAACGCAAACCCCAACACGCCTTGCCAATATGTAGAGTCACGAACGTATCAGTACGGATGGGGATCCAGCTGCTTCCATAGGCTTATTCTGACAACGGTGCACTAGGGCAACGAGGTACCAATGCCAGTAATAGACAAGGAGTGCACCGCGGGAGTGGTGTCTTTCCAGGCCTCAAGTATCATTACCGCACCAACGTCAATCCAAACCTTATCTTCAGGTCTCCGACTACAGTCACACCCTGTTTGAATACCGCGCGTTAGGCGATGCATTGCAGAAGCCATATCGTAATGATATAATCCGGATTTCGTGTCATCACCGTATTGATGTATCGTTGGCTAGATTTTGCCCACATTGAACATGACTTTTCTAGACTAGGAGGTACTACTGCGCCATCCAACATGAACACCCTTTCATGCATCACCAATGACACGACTATACTTCTGCCCTTGAAAACATCACCCACGTTGTCGATCCAACGGCGGATCTATGCGAAATTGCAAACAGATCTCAATACCATGGAGGGTATTCACCTGAATCCATGCTGAGCAGTATGTAATACTAGCTCCTCGGTGTCTATTCCGGTGTCATTGGAATGCAGGTTTATGACGGTTGCGACTAGCTGGACCCAGAACGCGCAGAAGACGTTGTGCTGATGCAAGATCAGATGGATAGACGGGGTGACGTGACGTATGATGTCAGACGAAACGGGACTCTGGAGGTGCAGTATTGTCGATCGTGCACGCCAGCGAGTCCATCGATAGGGTGCCGGTGAATGCATGTGCGCAGCAGCGGCACTGATAGGGAACCATAAATGACTGTTCGTTAGTCTCCGTGGCGTTTTCAACAAGGTGAACAAGATGGGTCCCTGGCGATTTTGGAATTTCAACTGAGCTTTTCTTTGAGGTGGTGGATAGTTTCATGGATGGACACACGTGGTGATTAAAAATGCCCAGACTCTATGGTCATAGTGCAGAGGGCACCATTCAATTGTTTTTCTGCACTAGAATGACATTCACTGCCTGACTTGGGAGCCTGCCATAGACAGCTTTCCATAGGGCTGCCGTACACCTTGAGAGCAGAGATGAAAGCCTCAGTTACATCTAGCATATGTACTGTAGCTTGGATTATAGAACAAGTATCGATCTGGAACTCAGTCCATCAATCATTCTGATGTGCATAACCATTACTTACAATAAAGCACTATCCATACCCAAAACATGGCATCCAATATAACCCACATTCATCAATGAAAATTTCCTCTGGATGAGATTATTCATTGCTATTCAGATCCTAGGAGAGAAAAAAAAAGTAATGATATATTTACCAGATTGCACAGACCCATTCATTCAGCTTTGTGGCAGAAGAATGCTAACTCCTTCAACTTAAAGTCATTTAGAGCCACTTCAATTCCATAGGAGTCATGAAAGATAAAGCCTTGGTCACTCCGAAACAGAAGCTGATGTCCGATATTACGACTAGGACTTTACTGAGGTTTAGCACCGAATCTAATTTCCGACTCACCTCCAGACTTGAGACCCGTTGAGAGTGATGAGTACGGAGAAACTAGTCATCACTATGACCCTGTACCAATGCCAGAGGACCCGTCAGGCGTGTCAGCGTCCATCACAGTCATGTTATGTTGAGGATCTATTACAGCCGATGATAGTCCGTCGAAAGATCGAGGAGATGCAAAGGCGTGAAGTCAGTAGGCTTGCAATTCTGGAAATGAGTTACGAGTCACCATCTCTGTGGCCTCTTAAGAGACATTGCATCCATAGAAGAGCTCAGTGGACGCATGCGACCAAGTGGGACTTCTGACAATGTATGGACTGTCAGGCGGGGTCGACGTGGGGTACAAGCGGAAGTCAGGGCGCTTATCCGGACTACAGACAAGCCAAATACATAAACCGGTACATATGTTGCGACCATGGACGAGGTACGGAAAAGTGAACCGCGGCGCTATCATCGGCACCGCAACCAGGAAGACGGGGCTACTAGGTGCTCAACTTACAAGTTCGACAACGCGCAGTGGGGGTCATAGAGCGCGACATGCTTGTTCACGCCCCTTCTGTCGTGTGCGAGGTATTCACTCCAGTCGTTTTGTCCCGGCGCAAATATACGACACTTCTGATACGACTCCCGTACCGACGCTGTCCGACGCGCAACGTCGAACCATCTACGCGTTGTCGACTCCCCCCGGCAAAGGTGGTATCGCTGTTGTGCGGGTTTCTGGGCCCGACGTAGTACGTGTATACAGGGCTATCACGCGTTCCATCGTCGGCCACAGACTAAAAAAGACAGCAGAAGAGGAGACCCCAACGCCATGGGTCGCAGAGTATCGAGTAGTTGTGGACCCACACTCCGAAGAGAGGCTGGACGATGGGATCGTGTTATTTTTCAAGGGTAAGCACGCGAAGCTTCCTGCTACTCCTCTCTGTCGTGGGTACATACATAACCACCCACGTATAGCAACATACACCAATTTACTGATAAATTTATTATTCCCACATGTAGCCCCGAGGTCCTTTACGACCGAAGACACGCTGGAGCTCCAAGTCCACTCTGGGCGAGCTGTACTCACATCCGTCCTTAATGCATTGTCGAAATTGCCTTTCTGTCGTCCTGCAGAACCAGGCGAGTTCACTCGACGTGCGTTCGAGGGCGGGAGGCTGGACCTGACCCAGGTGGAGGGATTGAGGGATTTGATTGATGCAGAGACGGACGTGCAAAGGAGGGTTGCTGTAGGCGGCATTGGGGTCTGTATTTGCCATACCTACATTTTCCTTGGTTTAGACAGCTAATGGGTTCTGTCCTGGTTGCAGGGTGTGCAGAGAGCCAGGTTTGAGGCGTTGAGAGCCAAGATACTCGACTGCTTGATGTATGTAGAAGGGTTTATCGACTTCGGCGAAGACGTCGACGATCTGGGGCAGGAAGAAATGTTTGAAAGCGGTGAGCTTTCTCGAGTCAAGAACCTGGGATCTCACTGAGTGCATGTCGATTTCTGGAACAGCGCGCATGCGTGCACAAGAGATTATCATCACCATCCGGTCACATCTAGCCGATAACAGACGGGGCGAGATACTTAGGTCAGGCATCAAACTGGCTATATTTGGTCCTCCAAACGCCGGGAAAAGTAGTCTATTCAATTTTCTGGGTCAGTCTTCATCTTTTGCTCTTGTCTTTCTCCCGTTCTTACATGACCAATCCACATGCGATCGCAATCATGATATTACTCATCTCCGGATGCCTACTGAATGACTGCGATCACCAGCGGAAAGGGACGCTGCAATCATATCTCCCATTCCTGGGACAACACGAGACGTGCTAACGCTCACGCTGGACATTGGAGGGTTACCGGTCGTGTTAAATGATACCGCAGGAATGAGGAGGGTGACAGGGGATGTCGTCGAGAGAATCGGAATAGAGAGAGCTACTGATGTGTACGTTTCTAGCTCTCACCCATTTATCATGGCTCATTTCACTTACAGTGTGGATGCATCGGATGTCTCAATATGCGTCCTGTCTCTCGAAGAAGTCCTCTCTGTTACTCCTCCGACCACCAGCAGTTCTAGTGGGGTTACAGTCACCCTCCCACGTGATATTCTGTCCCATGCGAAACCGGACACGATTTTCCTGTTCAACAAAATAGATGTTGCTGGGGTGATGCAGCAGTCGTCTGAAGCGCTGAGAGGTACCATTAAGGATGCATTAAGACATATTTTACATCCATCCAACAGCGAGAGTCGTCCCGCGTGGATCGTAAGTCTAGCCACAGGCGAGGGAATGAAGGAGTTTTTGGATGAGTTGGCTGAGTTGTTGAAGAATCGCGTAGCGTGAGTGCCTTCTGCACAACATCACCCATTTCAGTTCTTGGCTGCGCTGGTGATCACTTCTGACAAGCTGTGCAGGTATTCTGAATCGATGTCTGCCGAAGATATGCCGCTCATTACCCATGCCAGACACAGAGATTACCTCGAGTCCGCGGTGAGACATTTGGAGGAATTCCAGGCATTTCGTAGGTGTTTACATGTAATATTCATGTCGGAGAGATGACCTATCCCTTAATACAGCTCTCTCCCAGATTGACATCGCTGCAGAGTCTCTCCGCTACGCTGCTCGTGCAATTGGGTCGGTATCAGGTGTAGACGTCAGCACCGAGGATGTCCTTGGTGCGATCTTCAGTTCATTTTGTGTTGGCAAGTGAGCCTGAAGGATTTTGACATTATTTACCAAAAAACATTTCTTGCATAGTAACAGTAGTTCCTGGTGATCCATTCACCTAAGCCATAGTAATGTGTGGTCTATGAGTTTAATCCGAAAGTAGTAGTAAAAAAAAGCTAGTTGTGGCAAAGGAGAACAACATAGTTAAAAGGGGTAGTTACGAGATTCCATGTCCCAATTATTTCATTGCATTTGAAGTTCTAGGTTAACGTCATGTTCCTAGGCGCAAGGTGGTGCACATCATGCCCACGCAGTCGCAACGAGTTTCGCCCTCTTTTGCAACTTGTGTGCATCGCCAAACGGTATGTCCTGTAGCTTAGCGAGCTGGTGAACAATCTCCTGCAATGATTTTACCTATTCATGCCGTGAGAGCTATGTCTCGCAAAGGAGCGTTGGAATGAACGGACCAATGGTATACTCGTGTCTAAATGCTCTTTGACGGAATCAATCTGCGCGAGTACGATGCTCAGCTCTTGAAGTGCCTGCAAGAACGAAAGCCTGAGCACCCAGTCAGCTCATGTAATTCTGGGCAACAGACCTCTTCATCGAGCCGGATCTTTCCTTTGATAAGGCGCTGGATGCCTGTTACCCAACCCTGTACTTGCTCTTCGTTAATATACAGGCGAGGTTTTTTCCTTGCTGGCATGTTATGCGTAGTGACGATATTGATGTCAGATTCTCTATCTCGATCATGGTTTTGCCGAGAATCTGGCTCTTCAGAAGCCTCTCGCTTAAGAGGGCGCAAAGGGGTTGGTACAGACGGGTTGGTAGAGGAAAGTAGTGGAGTGGTCGAAGAAAGTGGTGGTGTAGTAGAAGAAAGTGGAGGAGTGGTAGAAGAAAGTGGTGGAGTGGTAGAAGAAGGTGGTGGAGTGGTAGTCCTTTCATGGGGGGGTATAGCAGTAGTGCTGACCTCTACACGAGCGACTGAAGACGAAGCGTCGTCAGCAGGAGAATCATAGTCTTTTCCGTCTTTCTTAGATACATAAGAGCCGCTGGGGGAGCGACTGGGAGGTTGCGTGCTGGGAAGTGCATGATAGGTAAAGTCATAGTTCTGGGAAGAGTTGTATCATTAGCATCTGTGCACCACCGAAAAACGGGCCACTCACTGCGCGTGGTCGTGCAACCCTGCCCGTCTGTACAGTTGCATCTTCACCAAAGATCTGATATAACCTTTGCCTGAAACGATCACCCATGGAAACATAGGGTGATAAAGTGCTTGCCAGCTCAAGTGGGGCGGTCGACATGGCGATGGATGAAGAGGGTGTTGGTCGCGGTGGGCATCTTGGCAAAATGCATGTCTGCTGAGCGCACTGATGGATCTTCTCCTGCTTACTCCACTCATCTGGATCCACCGAAACATCGCTCATACCCTCCCCAAATACCCCCCACTCGCGGGCCCGGCCTGGGTCCTCCCTCTCCGTAGTTGTCGACCCCCATTGAATAGGTGCAAGTCGCGTCTCGAGGGCGGCATCAACAACCGTAGGTATTGAATCGTACGGAACTGCCTTAGTGTGCTTCTTGCTCTGAGGAAGGCCAACTAGACCCTCCGGTTTGTCAGATAGCCTGCCGTGCTGGGACACCTGCTGACGCTTGGAGCGACGTTTCGGCGAGGCAAGTCGAGTTTGTGGCGCAGCACGATTTCGTTCGTCATCTGTAGTGGTTTCGACATCGGTCACTGGTGCGCTTAACGTGTTGTCGTCTTGCTGGATTGGGGGAAGAGCGGTGAACGTATTTGCATCGAATGTACGTTGCAAGGCATCAAGGAGGCTGGAAGGAGTCTTAATTGATGTTGTTGGAGGGTGGCTAGACGGGCTAGAGACACTCGATAGCGGTGCAGTGGGTTTTTGAGTGTGTGGGGAACGAGACGTAATCACCACACCATCAAACAAGCCCTTTCTGGTACTCGTCGACTTCGAAATCGTTTCCGCGGACAGTTTTTTGGGCGGGATAACTGCAGTCGAAGATGTAGCTCGACCGTGTCCATGGGATTGAACATTAACGGGTTGCACCGACTTTGCACTGCGAGTGGCTGTACCAGGCTGGCTCGCCGGTACGGGTCCTGCGTTGAAGGCCGGAAGCCGTTCGTCTCGAGTGCCTACGGGGCTGACTAGCGAGTTGTCTCCGTTTTTCGATGAGTCGAGGGTAGTCCATAGTTGAGGTGGAGTATGAGAATCGGACGACGAGAGTAAAAGATGTGCGTTTCTGTTGTGGGCCAAACTTGATGGGGGCGAAACAGATGAAGTCACACCTTCGAGCTGCAGCATAGACGACACTCTTGGTGTTGAAGAGGCGCTGGCTGATGTGCTGTATGCAGAAGGTGTGGTGTTGGATTTCTTGGGGAATGCTGGTGTGAGGTTTGGCAGTGGAGCTGCAAGAACAAATAAATCATGAGTGAGAACAGTACAGACTATGTAAGAGGAGCATGTACACACCCTGAGCCTGTGGTAAGGATTGACTGTTGTTTGATTCATCTGACTTTCTGAGTTGCTGCATGTAGGGAGACAGCACCATCTTCTGCTTACAGGGCAAATTGGATGGGTGGGAGGAAAAAAAGGTGGACTATCAGACTGTATAACTTGCTAGTCTACAGTGAAGAATAATGGGTATGAGAATGAAAAGTTCCAAGACAACCAACAAGGGGAGGACCAATCCTGAGCAAAACAGTATGCAATAAAAAAAGGTATCTTAATCACCTTGTCTGAGATATGGGAGGAGCAGATGGAAGCAGTATGGTCTGAAGGTGATATAACTGGCTGTACTATATAACTTGATGTGGCTTATTTTACTATGTTTGTCCTTGTATGCACCAATAGCAAAATTTATCCACAGGCCCAGATGTGAGAAAGAAATTCCTAATCTGGAAGTGTCATGATGTGATAGTGTCATCAGGCTACCCTTAAGCATGACTATCCTTTTTGCATAACAAGGTCTTTGTCAAGTTGAATTACTATGCCTTAATAAATTTGTAAATTTCTGCTATGTAGTAAGTATATGTAGAGTGAGAGGAGCCCTGACCAATGTTTGAAGTGCTGGAAGCATGTTATTACATCACCAGAAATCCAGCACTGGTGGAAACATCAACCAAGAT